>QLOO01000383.1:0-21479 GCA_003313855.1 Suillus sp. MG131 | reverse complement strand
GTGCTTGGTGAAATGTGTCAGGACATGTTTCATTTTCATGTACACATTTGTCTGACATTTGTGGTTCTACTCTCAGGTGAAAATGAAACATGTCCTGACATATTTCACCAAGCCCTGAGTCCCAAGTCCCAAGTCCTGAATGCCAAGGTTCAGGACTCGGTGTTTGGGACTCGGTGTTTGGGACTTGGGACTCAGTGAAAGGTGTCAGGACATGTTTTATTTTCATGTACACACTTGTCTGACGTTTGGGGTTCTACTCTCAGGTGAAAATGAATCATGTCCTGCCACATTTCACCGAGTCCCGAGTCCCAAACCCCTTGTCATATGTTGTGTAATGTCAGGGGTTCAGCACTTGGGACTTGGGACTCGGTGAAATGTGTCAGGACATGATTCATTTTCACCTAACAGTAAAATACCAAATGTCACACAAATGTGTACATGAAAAGTATACTACTACCTCGGCCCCCCTGTCGATGTAATCAATATTTCACCACACGCTAGGCCCACCTGTCTGGAAAATATACTACTACCTCGGCCCACCCAGCCATGTAATACATGTTTCACTGCATGCTGGGCCCACCTGTCTGGACAATATACTACTTCCTCAGCCCACCCGACTATATAATAAATATTTCACCACATGCTTGGCCCACCCGTCCAGACAATATTCTACTACCTTGGCCCACCCGACTATATAATAAATATTTCACTGCATGCTCGGCCCACTCATCCGGACAATATTCTACTGCCTCGGCCCACCTGTCTGGCAAATATACTACTACCTCAGCCCACCCGTCTATATCATAAATATTTCACCACACGCTCAGCCCACCCGTTTGGCAAATATACTACTATCTCAGCCCACCCGTCTATATAATCAATATTTCACCACATGCTTGGCCCACCCATCTGGACAATATGCTATTACCTCGGCCTACCCATCTATGTATTACATGTTTCACTGCACGCTCGGCCCACCCGTCTATATAATAATATTTGTCTCACATCTCTCTTCCACCCAGCTGTCTATAATATACATGTCCATCCTACTCTACATATTCCCAGCTGGGCCCACCCATCTCCATTGGAAGTAATATATCCCCTGGCCCATTCATCCCTGTCGAGGATATATATTGTCTTGGCCCATCTTATACAGGATATTATGTAGGTCAGGTGACCCATATAATATGGAATTTGTTACTGAAGGGGCTCAACTGACCCCAGTTATCGTCGAACCCAATTTTGATACCCTACAAGATGTATGGGTGAACAAAGCACAGATCGTGCCAGAGGTAAAGGATGTCACCTCCTACCCTCTTGAAGATGATGAAGTCTTGATTGAATACTCTCAGGACATGACTGAAATCCACCTGATTGAGAACCTGTCCCTTGATATGCCACTGATGCATGATGGGACATTGAAGAAAGAAATGACGAAGAAGACACCATACCCCCTTAGGAACATATGGTTGATGCAAATGGCCCGGAAAGCCAAAGAAGACTTGGAGAAGGACCTCCAGAAGATGAGCAACAAAGCTCAAGAATTTGCACGAGAAAAAGTGCAAGAAACAAAGAAGAAGAGTTTTGAGGAACTCATACCAGAATACCTTCATGACTTTGCTGATGTGTTTGCCAAAGATGGAATGAGCAAGCTACCACCGTTGTAGAGACTCAATCCTGCATAGCCTCACAAAGGCATATTTTACATGTCATGACAAACTTACTTGCATTGTGCATGCAAGGTGATGCACACACAATAGAGGTGACATGAATGCAACACTTGCGCGACCAATGTGACACTTGCATGACATAGGCGACACTGGTGCGACGTGTGCGCGCTTTCCCGTGCCTAATTGCCCTAAGGTGCCTGACCTCTGAGTGTCTATTCCCATGTCCAACCAAGTTCCCAGGTGCGCATTTCCCCTTTTATCATTTATTTTATCATCATACCATGATTATTTCAACATGGACCCTTACTTACATCACCCTAGCGCTACCTATTCAGTTCTGCGCCCTGGGAGTGCACTTACATATGTTTTTACTTATACATATGTGGCTTTTCACTGGACTTTTACTTTTTACTTTACCTTACCTTTTGACTTTACCACCACTTCACCAGTATTTATTTACCATTCAACTATGAAGCTATTGATCTGAATCTTGCCTGTCCATTCAAGTTGTATATACTGTCTACTCTCTCGCGCTCCATGCACCTATAGCACCTCGTTTCCCATGCCTGTCACCTCGTTCATGCGCCTATAGCGCCTCATTCTCGCACCTTGCACATAGCCCAGAGTTGATAAAACTCATGGATACTGCTCACCTTGCTTCCCCTAAGGGTCAAGCCTATTGCACATCATACCTCACCCTAACACACTTATATTTTATATCAGCTGCACACTCAGCTGAGTTGTGTTTCCCACACCGTCTCACCCAGGCATTGACCACAGAATTGACATGAAGGAGGGATTTGTACCAAAATCCTTGCACGCCTACCCACTCTCCCTGAAGGAGACTGAAGCAGTTAAGGCTTTTCTTGATGAGCATGTGAAGAAGGACTTCATACAGCCATTGAAATCCCCCCAAGCATCAGGATTCTTTTTCATAGGAAAGAAAGACAGTTCACTACACCCCTGCCAGGACTACTGATACATCAATGAATGGATGGTCAAGAATGCATATCCCCTGCCTCTCATACCCCCTCTCACCGCGAAACTCAGAGACACCAAGTACTTTATGAAAGTGGATGTATGCTCTGGGTATAACAACATCTTGATTCACCCCGACGACAGATGGAAGGCAGTGTTCTCAACGTCATTTGGGTTATTCGAACCCAAAGTGATGTTCTTCAGTTTATGCAACTCACTGGCAATGTTCCAGGCATATATGAACAAGACCTTCGAGAAGGAAATCAACGAAGGATGGCTCATCATGTATATGGATGACATCCTGATCTTCTCGAAGATGCTTGAAGAAAACTAGAAAAGGATGTGGGCTGTCCTTCAGAAACTGAGAGAGGAATCATTATTCCTTAAACCTGAAAAGTGCACGTTCAATGCACAGGAGGTCAAATACCTCGGCATGATCATCAAACCCAGACAAGTCACAATGGACCCTGCCAAACTCAAGGGCATTAGCGAATGGCAAACCCTGGCATCTGTCAAAGACATCCAATCATTCCTTGGTTTCTGCAATTTCTACCGGCACTTTATCTCTCACTATTTGGACACCGCACAACCCCTCTTGGACCTCATGAAGAAAGACATCTCTTTCTCATGGAATGATTCCTGTGAGGTGGCATTCCAGAAGTTGAAGGAATGCTTCACCTCAGAACCAGTTCTTCGGAACCTGGACCTGGCAAAGCAATTTGCTTTAGCCACTGATGCATCCCTGCATGTGAGAGGAGCAGTGCTCTTGCAGACGGACGAAAATGGGGCTTATCACCCCTGCAGGTACCTTTCACAATTGTTGAACCCTGCAGAACGAAATTACCAGATCTATGACTGCAAACTACTTGCCGTTATTTGCGCACTGAAGGAATGGTGCCATTTCCTGGAAGGAAACCCACACCCAGTCATCATCTTTACAGACCACAAGAACCTTTTGTATTTCAGGTCAGCTCAGAAACTCACTCACTGCCAAGCCCATTGGCAACTCACACTGTGCAACTTTGACCTCACTTTCCACCATGTACCCAGATCAAAGCTTGCAGCCCCCAACGCCTTATCCCGCCAACCTGACCACATCCATGCAGACAACGATAATGAAGATCTTGTCCTGCTCCCCAACTCTCTTTTCATGAAGATGATTGACACAGAGCTTGTATCAATGTTTGAACAGCTCTCTGCTGACCCTGAAGACCATATGATTAGAACCATGCTAGATGCTTTGAATGGCATATGCGTTCCCCCAATGAAGTCTGCACTGGCAGACTGGAAATTCATGAACGGTGTATTATTCTATAAGGACCGCGCTTATGTCCCTGGGGACTTGCGCAAGTGAATTCTTGAACTACACCATGATCACCCAACTGCTGGACACCCCAGTTGTTCTATCATGGAATGGAACGTGAAGGAGTCTTATTGGTGGCCCGGAATGGGCACCTTTATTCGAAAATATGTTGATGGCTGTGCTATATGCCAGCAGATGAAGGTTAACACCCACCCCACAACACCACTGCTCATTCCTATCCCCTCTAGTGCAACATGCCCTTTCTCCTAGATCTCTGTGGATCTTATCACTGACTTACCTGTGTTGGATGGATTTGATTCTGTCATGGTTGTGGTAGACCATGGCCTTATGAAGGGGGTAATTCTATTGCCCTGTCAAAAGACTATTACTGCGGCCAGGGTGGCCAAACTATTTTTCAAGAACATATTCCGAAGATTTGGTCTTTATGACAAGATCATCTCGGACAGAGGCCTGCAATTTGCCTCAAAACTTGCAGTAGAATTGGGCAGACTTCTCAGTTATGAAGTTGCCCTCTCAACCGCCTATCACCCACAGACGGATGGGCAGACTGAATGCATGAACCAGGAGCTTGAGACATACCTCCAGATTTATTGCAGAACAAACCCCATGGAATGGGCTGAACGCCTAAACATGGCCAAATTTGTCCACAACTCAAGGAAGCACAGTGCAAGGAATGCATCTCCCTTCTTCCTTATGATGGGCTATGAACCACACGGAATACCCCTCACATTCCCCAAGTCGACTCTCCCTGTGACTGAAGACCGAGTGGAGTATTTGAAGAAGATTAGAGAAGAAGCCCTCACTTGCCATAGCCTTGTGCAACAAAGGATGTCCAAATGAACCCATGGCCAGAAGTACCAACCATGGAAGAAAGGAGACAAAGTGTGGCTTTCGGCAGCCCACTTGATCACTGGATTACCATCGAAGAAACTTGCCCCAAAGCAATATGGACCATTTGAAGTTTCTGAGGTCCTGTCACCAATCACCTTCAAACTGAAGTTGCCAGCAACTTGGAAGGTTCACCCCATGTTCCATGCATCAGAACTGTCCTCCTATCAGGAGACTGAAGTACACAGTCCAAATTTCCCAGAACCACCCCCCCAACCTGATCGATGGTGAGAAGCACTATGAAATAGAGCAGATTCTCTGACACAAAGGAACCAGCTCGAGACACCGATACCTGGTGACCTGGGTAGGATATGACTCAACAGAAAGGACTTGGCTGCCTGAATCAGAATTCAGATCCACAGTGGAGATACTCAAGGAGTATAAGAAGAGGTTGAAAGTGTGTACAGGATCTCCATCATCTTAATCTTCAACCACCACCCTGGCACCCAAAAATGTCCTCTTCCTCCTCCTCTGCTGTCTCGTCCTTGTCATCATCATCATCATCTGCATACATGTCCAGAGTTCCCTTTGCCCATCCTGCCTATAATCTCACAAACCAGTATGCCTACTGGGAAGCCATCATCCTAGACCTCCAGTATGCCAAACACCTTGATGCATACATCTTCCAAACCAAGGACACCGCCTTGGCCCACCTAGTTAAGATCTTCCAACAGTCAGATGCGCTGACTTTCCCTGCCCTAGAACTCCAACAGATTGGAAGAGAATTCAGTGCCTTCCCAGCACGATACCCTATGATGCACATCAAACAGCACACCCTTGAGCTGCTTAAGATGCATCACTTCGGAGAGGCTGTTGCAGCCATCGACAAAGAATGCATGTGGAATACTCCACCTGACTCCGAATTGGAGGTTGTTGAGTGAGACGTTGCCGAACATAGCTCCACCCCATTTATTCCACACTCTCCCTCACCATCAGTAGAAGAAGACCATGGGGACACCCCCTACATCACCGACATAGTCGACCAGGTTGAACAGATCACTTTAGATCACACCATCGTAGTCATGCTACAAGAAGAAGAAAAGGATGACATGGACCTCCTTCCCATTGGATGAGAAGAGCGTGACATCTGTGCCCTAGAGCATGACATCGAGACATTGGAGCAGGGCAATTCCCCCATTGATCCTGAAGTCACTATCACATCTCAATGAGAGCTCAAACTCATGCGCTCGTACTCCCCATCAGACGTTCGTTATGTCCCTTACTCTCCTGCTGACAGCTTCAACTTAGTCGAAGCCCGACCACTGCTGGAGTGGGGTAATTCCCCCAGTGATGATCTCTATGTCCCTGACCCAAACTATGTCCCTACTTCACAAATTCCCAACAAACCATTAAAGAGTTCGTCTCCTACCCCAATTCCTATTCTTCTGCTGTCGCCTATGAAGTGAACTACCTGCAGTAAAGGAAAGCATCATCACTCCTTACCTGCTCAGATTCTTTCTGTTGGACTCCCATTATCCACCATCCACAAGAAGCATTTCCATGAGGATCAGACTATTGATGTACCTGTGTCCATTGCTTTGGCACAATATGAAGCTGGACAGACTACTCAGGAATATCGTACCTCTCACTTCGTCTGCCACATCTGCAAGGGTTCACACAAACAGGTCCACTGCAACTGTTACTTCTGCAGGATCTGTGGCAAGTTTGCCCCCTGCCACCTCACTGCTTTCTGTCCTAATCTCAAAGGATGATGCATCCTTTGGAAGACTATGTCTGACCCAGATTTCTATGACCAGCTCCACAAGCTGGAAGCTGCCTATGATGAAGCAGCAGCTGTCAAAGAGCAAGAGCATAAGCTTAATGCTAAAGAAGCTGCTGAATGGCTTGCTGACATTGATGTCGATCCTTGCTACTATGATAACATGGATGACTGAACTTGTCGATTTCAGCCTTAGAAATGAGGGTAATGTTACAAGAACATACACTTGTCAGGCCCCTTATCATTTTCCTTTACTTTGCCGTCTCCGGACTCTATATTCTTATTGTTGCCAGTCATCGCCGGACTATGTCCTTGAAGTCATGTGACTGGTCTTCAAAGTCATTGGATCAGCTCAACCCCTGAGCCTCCCCTATGCCCTATGCTTTCCCCTTTGCCCTACCCTTGGACCTATGGCCATGTTGCCTTGTATTACCGTTGCTTTGGTTCACAGAACATTCCTACTACTTTCCAGTATGTTCCTTCACATTCTATAACTACTTTACATTGTTCTCCTGATTCAGTCTTTGTCTGCTAATACGGTTCGAGCTCAGCTTGAATACTCGTATATAAAGCTAGCTACCATCTGTTGTATTTCCCTAACTTTAATCTACCCTTATCTTGATCCCTATCCTCTAGAAGCCTAGCAAGCTTCACCTTGTGTATAAGTACTCTTGGCTGCTCATTGCACCCAAGCTTAGCCCTATCACAAGCCTTGCATAGTAAGCTTACTACCACAAGCGACTACCACTCAAGGAGAGCCTTGTCTCTCGAGTGGTGCTATGAACTTCTGTCATACACGGAGGCCACTAGTTGCAGAGGCTGTATGTGGAAGCCCCTACAAGGTTCCAGTTGCGAACTCTGCCAGTTCATAACAGCCAAACCTATTACCCAACTTTGGAGAAAAGATGCCCCTTTCATTTGGGGGGACAAACAAGACTTTGCATTTAAAACTTTGAAGGAAAGAATATGTTCAGCACCAGCTATGAGAAGCATTGACTATTCTTCTTCAAACCCTGTCTACCTTTCAGTCGATTCCAGCTATATAGCTGTAGGAATCATTCTATCACAAATTGATGATAATGGACAATGACGTCCAGCACGATATGGTTCTCTACTTATGGGAGATGCTGAATCACGCTATTCTCAGCCCAAGCTAGAACTGTATGGACTATTCCATGCACTATGACATTACAGACTCCACATTATTGGAGTACAAAATCTACATGTTGAAGTTGATGCTAAGTATATAAAGGGCATGCTAAATGAGCCTGACCTTCAACCTAATGCAACCATCAATAGGTGGATACAAGGAATCCTCCTATTCAATTTTACACTTCATCATGTACCAGCAACAAGTTTTAAAGGACCAGATGGACTATCTCGACGCCCTCTAGGTTCAGATGAGGAGATTCCACCTGAGGATGACTCTTGGTTGGATGACATAGCCTTATTCTCATCACTCTTAGCATCTTCAGAATCTCATTATGATCCAAGTAACCTACCCTCTGTTTTTCTGTCATCTGCAGATCAGGAGCAGACTTTGACAGACATCTATAAGTTCCTCACTACATTAGAAGCCCCTGGCTTCAATACTACTGCAAAATGTGCCAAGTTTGTCAAGCAAACCACTAGGTTTTTCATCCAGAAGGGCAAGATGTATAAACACCTGCTTGATAGACCTTCTCTACTTGTAATCTTTGACCCAGATAAGCAAATTTCTATATTGACCAGTGCTCATGAAGATTTAGGCCACAAAGGAGTGCAATCTACCTTTGAAACTATATGCTACAGATTTTTCTGGCCTCACATGTACACTGACATTAAGCATTATGTGCAGTCTTGCCATGACTGCCAAATTTGAACCACCAAAAGAATGCACATTTCTATTACCATTTCTACACCAGCAACAATTTTCACCAAGATCTATATTGACATACTCAAGATGCCTACCAGGAATGGTATGAAGCATCTAGTGTTAGCCCAAGATGATCTCTCAAGATTTGTAGAAGGAAGAGCATTACATTCAGCATCAGCAAAAGCTATGGCCAAGTTCTTCTGGGAAGACTTGTACTGCCGATATGGTGCCATAGGACAAATTGTCACAGACAATGGCCCTGAAGTTAAGGGGGCATTTCAACAGTTACTACTGCAAGTGGACATTCCACAGATTCAAATCTCACCCTACAATTCACAAGCTAATGGGGTAGTTGAATGTGGACACTTTAACATAAGAGAAGCTATTGTTCAAACTTGTAAGAAGCATATCTCACATTGGCCTGAGAAGGTTCCTCAGGCACTATTTGCTGATAACATCACTACCAGCCATGCAACTGGATTCTCACCATTCTATCTCCTACATGGAGTACATCCTGTTCTACCTTTCAACCTTAGTGAAGCTACATTTCTTGTTGAAGGATTTCATGAGACTATGAATCCCATTGACTTCCTCACATTATGAATACATCAAATTGAAAGATGACCTGAAGACTTGAGATGTGCAGCTAAAACCTTAAAGAAGGCAAGATTTAAGTCCAAGCTTCAGTTTGAACAAGAAATCATTTGATCCTGGTGATCTAGTCCTAGTCCATAACACCCAAGTTGAAAAAGAATTGAATTGCAAAACAAAACCAAGATATTTAGGACCCTTTGTTGTTGAGAGACAAACCAAAGGAGGATCATATATACTAAAAGAAATGAATGGGACTCTGTCTAGACATGGTGTAGCTGCCTTTGGACTAATTCCATATATCAGCTGAAGTGATCCTGCCTTCCAAGAAATAGCAGACACCATTGTTGATGCTCAACACTCTGAGGAAAATTTATCACCCTCTGACTCAGATTCTTCCCTCTCAGAGGATGAATAACATAATGAATGGTAAAGACCGTACATATCAATCCAATTTGCAAAATTGAATCTCCACACTCTTTGATCTCCTTCTGAGGGACTGTCAAGAATGTACTTAAGGGGGACTATATCTAATGGGCATGGCCTCAGCTCGTGCGCTGTGCCCCTTTCCCAAGTATGTGCTCTGTATTTCTAGAGGGTATAACAGGATCCGGGCAAGTCTGGGTGATAGTATACACAGGAGCCGGGTATCCGGATTATATTATAATATGATATCCAGTCAATATCCAGATATGAGTTGGATAGAAGAGATTAGACTAATCCAGATGAAGTCCAGGTTAGAAATCGACAGAGAAAGACCACCCGAGGGTAGAGCCAAGGGTGTAGACTTAAGGATGTAATCCTAAGTCTCGGATGGTTGACTAGAGACTGAGCTCAGGTCCAGAGGAAACAGGAATGAGCAGAACTATGGTTGATATTTGAACTGAGGAAGTACTGAGAATTACAAGGGTTTATATACTGTAGGAAGCACTGGAATCATAAGTAAGCAAACACCTGAAGCTATGTACGAAGCACATGGAATATAATACTAAAGTGTCTTGGATCATAATAGAATGTAGACGGAAATGAAAAGGCAGGGTGGATCAGTAATCAGACAGGATACAAGTATAACTGAAGTCCGGACGATAGGGGTAATTACTAGAAAGGAAACAGGTCAAAGGAAATGTCCAAAATGAATTAAGTCCTAAATCTGAGATCCAGATCTGGAGATTTCCAGAATATGACAGGGACTGTAATAAACTTCATGAGGACTTCATCTTTCATAACATCAATGTTCATTACTGACAAATGCTCTACTACTGGGACAGACATTACCAGGAAGTATTACAGCAACTATGTCCAACTTGTGCAGTATACTTTGTAATTTTTAGGATTTTGGAGGAATGTTTCCACCTCTGCAATCCAGAACACCAATGGAGACAAACCAGCTAGAAAACAAAAGGTTTATGACAAACACCTCAACTGAGGACAGTTGTGATTTTTTGTGTGGGGTGGATGTCATGCATGGTATGCAACTCATACCATACCACTCATATAAGAGAGAGTGATTAGGAAGTTACCTCTCTATTTTCCCTTGATTTGTTGTGTTGTATTTCTCTCTCTGATTGTCAGTTTTATTTTAGCCTTGCATTTGTAGTGATCATGTGACCTTCTGTTTGTTTCTGATTGTTTGTTTTCATTTGGGCTTTCAGCCACACCTTTTGTTTACTTTTCTTTGTTCAATATCTCAGCCACCAGATTATGTCAGCACATCATGTGACTGTAAAATTTTGTGGTTTGTAATTGTGTTTGTTTAGCCATGCTTGGTCATTATTTGGCACAATGACTCAGAAAGGCAATATGACTCATATTGACTCATACTGACTCATGCTTGGCAGATGACTCACCATTATTTGAAATAGTGAGTCATGCTTTGTAAGATTCTCTGTATTTACATAATGTAAATTAGTCAAAGCTGATTCATCACGCTCATTGGAATGATTTGTAAGCCACAATCTTACCAATACAGCTGATGAAATCATGCTTAGTAAGGGGATTCAAAAGGTATAAAAGGACCTCATTTTTTCCCACTAAAATATAACTTCCCACTTTGCTGAGATTCAAATCCAAGTGTGATTACCTAAGAATCCAAAGTGCAGGCCACATAAAAGCCTTGAAGTAAGCTTACATAAGACATCACTGTCTTCCAGAATAATCTATTTATAGTTATACACTGCCTTACAGGGGATTGACTGTATAACCATCATATTTTGATCTTTAAAGTCATACTCATCATCATCCTTACATTAGTTCATTAAAGGGATCTGTTGACTCCAAGGGTTGACTTTTGTTATTGAGACATATAGTTATACACAACCTTACAGGGGTGGTCTGTATAACTATTGTATTATTGCTAACAGTTGTATTCTGCGTCAATACAACTATCAGATTTATCTTAGGAACATGTCAATTGATTACTAACTATTGTATAAATGCATCATATACAACATATTTTACAGCTCTCAGTCTAGCTACATGTACATTATCCTTGACTCTCTCTTTCAATGTAAATTGAGAAATGGACTTCAGGAGAACATGACAAAGTTGAAACATTACTTTCATAGGTTGAAACACAACCTACTAGGGTGAAACATACCTACCAAATTATCCAGAACACAGAAAACTTTCCCACAACAATTGTATACTATTTAGTGCTGTTGACTAAGACAAGAAGAGGACAACAAACTAAATCCTCCCAAGAACTCACCACATTATCTACCACAAAATAGAAAAGTTGTAGACCATGTACTTAAGGACTGGCAAGAAGTCTTCCATGTATAATAGTGTTGTCATTATACACACCATCATATAAGACCCTTAAGTAGTAGGACATCACGGTTGGCCTACACCAATTGTGATGCTATGAAGATAGCCTGCACAATTGACAGTGTCAGTATCCAGAAGAGGATGCAGGCCAAAGCTGCTGCCAGGACACTGGAAGCAGCTGCCAATCCTATCAAATGCTCCAGGTTGCCTGTCCCAAGATCCTGAGTTGTCAGGATCAAGGTTGATGGTAAGTGAAGAATTGTCATCCCTCCAGCTCCAATTGACATGCCCCCCTGGATGACAAAACAGAGAACTCAATTGAATTGGCACAAGCTCCCACCACCCAGACCATAGAACCAGAGCCCACAGCAAGGGACATCTTGCAGGGCATCCAGGACCTCAGCAGGAGGTCGGTGTAGTGGTACACCTTGTCAGGTGTAGGCATGTCGGGCATAGGAGCAGGGAGAGGCAGGTTGGTGGTGAGATGGCAGAGCAGCAAGGGGCAGGAGTGCCAGGGGGCTCGGCAGTCTCCAGAGGGACTTGAGTTGTAGTTAGTCGCACGTACACAAGCAAGCACAGCATCGGGTTAGTCCTGGACCTCTAGAGTATGCCGTGGGCGTGTCCATCTGGTGATGAGAGTGGGGCAGCGACCCAGTTCATCGTCTATCAGCATACAGAACCCAGACTCAGGACGAATTGACCTAGATACGTGCGCAAGGCTTCGTGGACTCACACCTACAGGAACAACCAGCGCCAGCAGGAACTTGAGTTTATCCCCCAAACGACCTGCATTCTTTCCAGCTTATTCAAACGATCAAGCACCAGTCACCCCGTGTCGTCGCATTGTTTCATTACCTTGTCAACTAGACCATCAGAACTCAATACTAGACTCACCCTTGAAGGAAGAAACCGGAAGCCCAACCTTCCTCCTTCAACCAGCGCACTTCACTCCGAATCAGAGTGAAAGCATATCATCCTCTCCTACAACAACCTCCTCACTGACAGCAACACGTCCCACACCAACCCCATCCAATAACATAACAGCGCTACCCATCAGAAAACAATCGAAGTCACCGCCACGACCTCAATTTCCCCCACTACCCTTGTTACCTATGGCTAGCGAGAACCCAAGAGTTGTGCCACTATTCCACGGAGACTATGCGAACAAGGAAGAACCAACAGAATGGTTTGTGCAATTTGAGCTATCAATGCCAGCGTCATGGGATGACTCACAACGGCTCACCCATTTTGAGATGCAATTAGCCCCAGGGAACATAGCAGAGGAATGGTACCAAGACATTGCGACTAAGAGGACTTTCACGTTCTCAGGCCTAAAATTCGCATTCCGCAAACGTTGGCCACCTCCCAGACGACCCAAGTACACGCGGGCACAACAGAAGGAACAAATTATGGCAGAATTGTTAAAGGAGAGTGAGATTGGTGTATGGGCAGAAGGCAACTACGGACACGTCACTTGGGCAGACAAAGTGTCGCGCCTAGCCCTAGGAATGGGAGATACGAATGGGCACCTAATTGAATATGTGGTCGAGGGAATACCAGACTTACTGAAGGACCACCTCAAATGCGACTACGACAGTTGGGACGACTTTGTAGATGATGTGCAGAGTGTATCGAGTGTCAAACTCAAGAAGGGTCGGGAGGATCTGGATAAGGAACGTGCGAGAGATGCAGACATCGCGAGGCTCAAAGCACAAAGTGCTCAACAACTCGGAGTGCCAGCATACCGAGCACCATTACGGATGTCAACACCACCCAGCTCTATGCCAACAAACGCCGTAGGAAACACGTACCCATCTTCCTATCCGATGCTACCAACCCTCACAACGAATAATCCCATGATGCCAATGCGAGGAGGATTCAATGCGAGGGGAATGCCCTTCATGCGCGCGCAACTGACCAGAGCTCAAATCCTAGAGAAACTGTCAGCAGTACCCCAACGAGCTAATACGGAGGCAGGAAGACGACAATACAAAGCAGATGTCGATCTATGGCACCGCATGCATGGCGCTGAAGGATTTCCATCCTTAGAAAAACCTTACCCTCTGCGCCCAGGAACAGCAGTCCTTGGATCAGGAGAGTGCTACAACTGTGGTATGGTCACAGAGCCGCTTCATGTCAGCACGCAATGCATCGCTCAAGACCCCTTGAGACCGCAGGAGTCAAGGTGGCGGCAACAAGTCACAGGGTTGATTAGAAGGACAGCGTCGCCAATGAACCATCCCAGCTACTCACCTACGTCAGTCCAGCATATTGCAACCACCACCTACCCACAGTTCAACGCATATGGAATGGCAGGAACAATGCCAATATATATGGTAGCACCGCAGGAAGAGTTTGGAGGATGGAATGGGCAGGACAATTGGGTTGCGCAAGAGCCAGAGCAGGATTGGATATCGGAAAACTACATGGAACCACTGCCGATGCTGGACCGGCAGTAGTTCCTATAGCACCAAGTCCATCTCTCATTCCTCTCTCTAACGAAACAGACAGTGTCGCGTCTCACCACACGTATCAGGAGGAGCCTCAGGCGCAAAGTATTGTACATAGCATTTCTTCTTCTCCCTCAACGGCAAGCATAGAGTTACCGTCTTTTAAGCCTCCATCACCTAATGACTTGGTTGTACCTCCAATTATGTCAAACAATACTATCACTGACGTTTATCGGTTGGATGCCTCGGGCAAGCCAGCAATCTCACAGACAAGCAAGCCGTTCTTAACAGTACCCTACCTGCAAGGACCACAAGGAGAAAAAGCGCGATTTCTAGCCATCGTGGACAATGGCACAATGATCAATGCCATTGACACAACGGCATACCAACGAATAGCAAGACGTCTATCTCCGCTAAGTCCTTCAATGAGAACCTTACGCATGGCTAATGGTGCATTAGTACCGTCAACGGGAGTATGGGAAGGAACACTATCATGGGGGCCAGTACAAGTACACACAACATTTGAAGTCTTTCCAAGTGGAGGATCATGGCGGATGCTTATTGGCAAACCGCTATTAGAACAGGTGCGAGCAATACACGAATACAGTGCTGATGCCATCATTCTACCTTATAGAACAACACACCATCGTATTCCCAACTTCACCGAGCACTGTCCTCTCCCAAGACCATATCTACCAACAGCCGTCCAATTCCCGTCATCATTGAAATTTGTAACACCACAGTTATCAGCATCTAACAAATTTACAGCACATAGCACCAATAATACTCAAGTACATACAATGTCGCCCCCATCCGAGTCCGAACTGCATATAGAAGAACCTCAAGAATTAATAACCGAAGTCCAACATGTAGATAAGGAAGATGACGAAGACGGCAAGCAAATATTAGGTGAAGTGTCGGACCTCGTAGACTCAGCGCTACCTGATAGTATTTTTACTAGATTAACGTCACAAGGACCATTCTACCCACCTCGAGTCAATGAAATCATTAACGCTGTTCGTTTTGGAACCCACCTCAATCAAGAGCAACTTCAGAAAGCGCGAACACTAGTCACAGAGTTTGCAGATGTATTTGCGCTATCAATCCGAGAAGTAAAACCAGTGGACTTCACTAAATTCCGTTTACAGATACCCAAAGATGCAACGTTCTCAAGGAAAGCACATCAAAGACCCTTAACGCAGCCCCAGCGCAAGTACCTATTCCCAGTCCTAGATGACATGAGACGAGCAGGAATTACATGCTTCATCCTGGCGGACGAAGTCAAAGCAGTAGCCTCAACAGTCTTAGTACAGAAGACTCACTCAGGAACCAGCTTATCGCTTGATGACATCCGACAGATTGTTAACCAACAGTGTATTGCACTCGGTGAGCCTTCGGATCCTACTGTTGACATGGAATCAATACCGGTTGTCACGCCAAAGCAGGTAGATCCATCTAAAGTCAAATGGAGAATATGCCAGAACTTTAAGGACGTGAATAAGGTATCAGATGTCGCACCAACGCCACAAGGAGATATAGCCGCAAAACAGCAACGCTTAGCAGGACATAAATTTATTTGTGTCTTAGACTTCGCAGCAGGTTTCTATGCGATTCCTGTGGAAGAAGAAAGTCAACCATACTTGTGTTTTTACACTGAAGGACGGGGATACGAGGCTTACCAACGAATGCCAATGGGAGTACAAGGTGCGCCATCATGCTTCAGTGATCTCACAGCTCAAGCACTACACGACATAATGTTACAATTACTCCTGGAGTTATATGTCGATGATGGAGCTATGGCAGGTAACGACTTCGACAAACTGCTATCAAGGCTACGGCTCTTCTTTACACGATGTCGAGAGCGAGGACTGTCAATCTCACCAACGAAAACTCAGCTCTTCATGACAGAAGTTGTCTTCGGTGGATCACGCGTGGGACATGAGGGTATACGACCAGATCTAGCTAAGATCGCAGCTGTAGCAGAATGGCCAGTTCCTACTAACTTGTTAGAACTGATGCGTTTTTTAGGGCTTACAGGGTATTTTCGATCGCTTATCAAGGACTATGCACGTGTAGTACTCCCGCTAACAGACCTCCTACGGAACCTAGACCTACCTCCACTTAGCGTGAAAGGAGGAAAACGGAAGTATAGACAATACCTACGTGAACGCAAACTGGACACATATTGGGAACAGCGGCATACGAAAACATTCGTAAGACTCAAGCAGATACTAGTTTCGGAACCGATTCTACGAGCACCTAACTTCGACGGGACACCATTCATCATCATCAGTGATGGATGCAAAGACGGCTTTGGGGCTGTATTAGCACAACGGTTCACAACGCAACAAGCATCAGGCAACAGCATCACAAATATCTACCCAATTGGATTCGCATCGAAACGCACCTCTCCATCGGAAGAACGTTATAAGCCCTACTTACTCGAGTTTGCAGCATTGAAGTTCACATTTGATCAGTTCGGATCAACAGTGTGGGGCTTTCCCGTAGAAGTGGAAACAGACTGTACAGCATTGCGGGACACACTACTCAGCGACAAACTGTCAGTAGTGCATGCACGTTGGCGTGACAGGATATTAGCGTATCAGATAACTGCAGTCCGACACCGTCCAGGTATCACCAATGCAGCAGCAGATGCATTGAGCCGTCGCATGTCAGGACGACCACGTATGGACGGAGATGGGAGCGCCTGGTCAGTCAGCGAAGACTGGGAAACAACACATGGCTTAGTAAACGACCTCTTTCTAGTACAACCTACTGATTCAGTGATTTTAGAACTACAAGAACGGTTCAAACAAGAACCACTCTTCTTGGAAGTTATAGAAGCACTCCTTGACCTCGACAGTAGCAAACCAGACCGTGAACGACGCAGAGCACGTTATCGGGCCCTAGGATACATGATTGAGGAAGGGAAACTGTGGCGTATAGCGGACGGCAAGTCAACACGAGCTCGAGCAAGGCTAGAATGTGTCTCCCAAATGGAAGCAGTAGAACTGGCCCGTCAAGTACATACCAGCAATGGGCACTGGGGCCGAGACCTCACCAAATTGCAGTTGATGGACTGCATTATCAGTCCACGTCTAGACAAATCCATCACCACAGCATTATTGAACTGCCCCCAGTGCAAGAACTTTGGGCCCACCCAATTACATGCTCTCATGTACCCCATCACTCGACGCCATCCCTTCGAACTCCTAGTAGCCGACTACTTAGCTCTTCCAAAAGGAAAAAACGGGCATCATAACGTCCTGTTGGTCCTTGACACGTATTCACAATACGTGTGGGGATTCAAATTGAAAAAACATGGAAACGCACAAACAACAGTCGACGGAATGGAAGCCATTGCGAATACCTTTCGAGCACCGGACACATTTATGACAGATGGCGGATCTCATTTCGACAATGGAGACGTGAGGATGTGGTGTGCAGCCCATGGAACCAAACACTATGTGGTAGCGGCATATGCGCCATGGGTGAACGGACTGGTGGAAAACGCTAATGGGAAATTGTTAGGGCGTTTGAAGAGGTTGTGCAGCCCAGGTCTAGGAGAAGACGAGTATGAAAATGTAGAGGCAGAGAAATTAGCTCGGACATGGCCAGATCACTTTGACGATGCCATTCGGCAACTAAACGAGCGCATTATCCCTGCCTTCAAGTTTTCACCCAAGGAACTTATGCTGGGCCTTGTCATCAACACCATTCCTACACCAATAGACGAAGCAGTGAGAGAGCCGAGCGAAACAGAGGTTGACATACACATGGCCTATGTGAATCAACAACATCTCGATGGAGCAGATCATATGGTTGCTCATGCAGCACGACGAAAGGCCATATTCGATAGGAAAGTCCTCAAGTCACACACAGGTGAAGTAATATTCGAAGAAGGACAGTTAGTTCAGGTCTACGCTAACGCATTAGATTTTACCATGGCATCGGTGCGCAAACTACAGCCGCGATGGTCAGCCCCACGACGTATCGTTACCAGAGTCGGCAACTCCTACACGTTGGCCACTCTGGAAGGATTCCCACTCAACGGGTTATTCCACGCGAGACGTCTTCGCAGATTCGTACCACGAAACGGAACCACACTCGCAACACTGCAGGAATCGTTGAACAATCCAAGTACGGAAGACGAAGAGGAATACGAAGAAGGGTGGCAAGAATTGCGGAGAGCATTAGACGAAGAACCAGAGCTTGCAGAAGATCTTGAAAATGACGAGTAGCATGTCAGGCAACCCCGGGGTGTCGCATTCCTGGGGGGGGGCAAATGTAGTGGTACACCTTGTCAGGTGTAGGCGTGTCGGGCATAGGAGCAGGGAGAGGCAGGTTGGTGGTGAGATGGCAGAGCGGCAAGGGGCAGGAGTGCCAGGGGGCTCGGCAGTCTCCAGAGGGACTTGAGTTGTAGTTAGTCGCACGTACACAAGCAAGCACAGCATCGGGTTAGTCCTGGACCTCTAGAGTGTGCCGTGGGCGTGTCCATCGGATCTCCTCACTACCACTGAGTGGGTGGATGCCCTGGATGCCCAGGTGGGTGCAGTGGAGGAAACCTGGGGCAGGCGGTTGGCAGCAATGGAGCATCGTTTCAACACATTGGAGGAGCAATGCCTGGCCATGGCCATGGCCCTGAAGAAGCTCACCATGTCCCTCCAAGACCACTTGGCTGATGGAGCTATGAATACTGATGGCCTGCCAGAGGCTTCCAGTGTGGAGATGGATTCCATTGCATCTTCACGACCATCCAGTCCACACTAGATGTTCGGTGGATCTTATTAGACTAAATCAGACATACTGTAACATTAGACAGCATTGCCCTATGCTTTCCCTATGTAGTGTTTCTCTGACATGGACTTTGTAAGGATTCCATATCCTCTGCGCCCCAACCATTGCTTCACAGAGAGACTTACGGACCTCATGTCCCATCAGCCACATGACTCGAAGGATGCGAAGAAGCACTATGCTTTGCATCTGAGTCACGCGGATACATCCTCTTTCCTTACCTTCACCTCTCGTTATTGTCGACAACTCGCTCGGTCCTCCATTTGCCTTCGTACGATACCCTGAACATCATCAAACCTTTTCTTTCGTTACCTCCTCTTATATTCATGCCATTGCTCCAAAAGCAGTCAAGCAGCTACAAAACTTTCGTTATTCCTGTGCACGGTGAGCTGCTTAATACCACCTTTCACTCAATTCTTTCATACCATCACTCATTCTCGCTACTCTACCCTGTCAGGCTCGACGCCACCACTATCCGTCTCACCAAACCATTCTTTTCGTTACAGCAAGGACCCTTACCCTATTTTCACAAGTTAAATACGCGCATGTACACTCATTATGATCAGTCTTTGCTCCCCCGCTAGATTCACGCGCACATTCCGTCCATAAAGTCCTCTCGTCAGAAGCCTCAGCACTCTCATTAGAAAACTCTTTCATTATAAACTCGATCCTTTCTACTCTCGGTTACTTCGATGATCCCCGTCGAACTTGCAGATAGCCTTACAACTTGTACTATACTGTGATGACATATGTGGTAGTTCATTGGATATGATTTAACATGTACTTTGCTGTATGGTAGTTGATCTCAATATAGCAGAAGTTCTGCTGGGCAGAGCACCCTGAATTGCAAAAAGATGTTACTGCCACATATTGCAGCAATGACAAAGAGGCAGGATAGATGCTCTGTACATACCTCTGGATGATCCTGCACATCAATGGAACACAGATGGTATATCTGGGGCTTCCTGTTGCAGATGATATGTTGTAGTAATGAGTTGATAGGTGACCCTCTAGCACAATACAAAGGAACTAACAAGATCTCTGGCAAATATGATGGATATAGGATGTCTGCTGAAATGGAAAGTTTGCGATGCACCTATTGTATGTTATGTATGGGTATGGTAATACAATACAAGGTTCTGGAAGCTGGATGACCTCACATGGAAAATGACAGGGATGCATTAAGATGACCAGGATGTGCTGGCCTTGTGCCCGGGACCTGGGTATGATCCAGTATGCATTGCCAAGTTGAGACATACTCCTTGGTCGCTGAGATGAATTCTACTTCAGTTTGTATGGGACCCATAAAGCTCAGAGACAGGTGAAGTATGTCTAATTGCAGCTATACCTGACACAGCAAAGTTGCTGATCTGGTCCTGCAGTCTGCTTTATTCCTTGATATATGGTTCACCTTGTGCATGAGAAACCAAAGTACAGCTCCGTTTATGTATGACTCATGTAATAATGTACAAAATTTGTCTACACTGTTCAAATCTATAAGTCATGTATTGATGATGGTGAGCTGGACAGTTCAGAACATGCAT
Source organism: Suillus sp. MG131 (assembly GCA_003313855.1). NCBI lineage: Eukaryota > Fungi > Basidiomycota > Agaricomycetes > Boletales > Suillaceae > Suillus > Suillus sp. MG131. Next base: position 899 of record QLOO01000383.1, on the reverse strand, counting down.
CAGCATTGTTGTGTAAATCAGCAGCATCAGAGCAGCCAGTTGGTGGGGCTAGTGCTGTCAGTGGCCCAGCATCCCTTCCCACACCCATGGGGAGAGATAGATTGCACAAATGCATGAATGGTTGGCTGGTGGTCAATGGTCTGGGTCTTGAACTGCTGGCAATATTGCCTATATGTCGGGATGATATGACCAGGTGTGCAGGTGGATGTGTAGCATTGCCGACAGGGGGTTGATGGGCATTGATATCAGCCATGTGCACCTGCAGCATGGCTGACAGATGTCTGATCAATAATGACATGCCCCTCCAGTTTGCATCCGAGGTGGTGAACTATGCCTCCAATGCTGTTATCCTCCAGTCAAATCTATCTTCAACCATGCCCAGCCTTGCATCCAACTCATCCATGTGTTCATTGGTCACAAGAAGATTGAATCTCCTGCTGAGGTCTTGGATGCTGTCAAAGATGTCTCTTGCTGTCAGGAACCGTGCTCGAGGGTGGAATCTAAAGGGCTTGGCCTCAGCTCATGCGCTGTGCCCCTTACCCGAGTATGTGCCCTTCATTTCGGATGGAAGTCCGGAGGATGTCCAACGAAGTTTGGTGGACTTCGAAGGTGAGGACTACTCTGGTGGAGTGTCCGGTGGACTTCCGGACAAGCGTGGGAAAATCCGGTGGACATGTATCTAGAGCACGAGAACAAATCCGGATCCATATCCGGACCGCGGGAACTCATCTGGACATATGTCCAGAGTGTGGGAACACTATTGAGAACATGTCCGAAGGTAGAGGGAGAGCTAAGGACTACTTAGGACAAAGTCCAAAGCAGAAGGAAACAGGAGGAGGACTGCTAAGGACAAAGTCTGGAGCAGAAGGGAACAGGAGGAGGACTGCTAAGGACAAAGT
>QLOO01000380.1:0-12947 GCA_003313855.1 Suillus sp. MG131 | reverse complement strand
ATCCTTCTATCTTACATGTCTACCCTCTGCGCCATGGGCTCGTTAGTAGTCACACTACTATTGGTTGGACAAGTCAATAAGAACCTACGTGGTTCTCGTACAGTCATGGTATGTTCATCTTTCTGTTGTTCATCCTATATTGTTTACGTCCACAGGTTTCTTTCCTGGTAGGAATGTCGCGTTCTGTGTTCGGCTTCGAGAGCTTTCCCCTTATGCTCAGTCTGCCGGTTGGGCTTCTGGTTTGGGGGTGCGTTTTTGGTCACATTCCATGGGTCGATAGCTCATTGTTCGACAGAATGATATTATTTGCTGCAGCATTGTCTACCTTGATTTTCCGCACTCCTGGCATTATCATCGCCTCGATTGCATATCCGATGTGGGTTGTCATAGTTATTCTAGCGATCTGGCCCATACTGGCTGCAAATGGGATTCACGTTGGGTCCCTCGTGTGGTTCTGGATCACAAAATTATACATTCCTCACCTGTGGCATAGGAACATAGAAAACGTGTCGCGCATGACCACCACCTCTTCTCATGTCTAATGTGTGTAGTCTGAGATTGGAGAGACTTTCTGTCGTGCATACTGCTGTATCTAATATCTTGTCGATTTATGCCGTACCACTCTCCCCTCTAATATTCATACGCATGATGTAAATAGCAGTTCCAAATGGCATCAAGTGAACACCCGAGTGACTCGCCTTTTACATGAATTGCTTGCAGATGATAGTCACGATGATGTGAACGTTCCCCATGTTTTTCGTGATGATAACAGACAAACTGTGCCTCAGACACTGGAACAGTGAAATCATTTCCATCAGTACATGCCGAAGGAGATGTTGCTGGTACTGCGAACTGCGGTGGCCGCGGCCAGTATCTGGTCTTAGTAAAAGCTCAAGTCAACTGATTCCACCCGAGTTACGTGCAAATGGGCCACAATCTATGCGGGCGTACTTCGTGCGCACGAGGACGAAGTGATCATATCTGCAATTTGCATTGATGTAGAGTACTGGTATGACGAGAAAGTCGACTAAGTAGTCATAGTCAGCTCTGCACTGCTGCAATAAGTGCAACGACGAGCTATCCGGATGGTAAACAAATCAAACATGCTTTAAAAATCATGATGGCGACCATGCATTTTAACCCAAAGTCGTGTCCATCGACGCGTACGCATACACGGTGATGGGCAGCCGTCACATCATGATTAATGGCGCCTTTTTGGAATCCCCGCGTGCGTGCACGCGACGAGTCTACTGCGTTATAGACTCATATGCAGGCGGGACATCTCTCGGTTCTCTTCCTTCTTCCACACCAAGCACCTGTCCCACATCCCGGTGCTGCACAACACCAGACCCCTCACCGTCCACTTCTTGTTGCGTGGATAGGCCCGGTCCCTGACGACCAGCGGCGGTGGCGGCGGCTTCTTGCTCTTTCGTCATGCGACCAGAAGATGCACCGACGCTTGCGGCAGGTGATGTGAGGGGGCGCGGGGTGGCTGAGTCTGCTTCCTGCATTGCGTACATGCTTTGTCCTCCTTGATCGCCCGGGCCTGGGCGTATGAAGCCTTGGAAGGGATCCTCGTCGGGGGAAGTGTCTGTGACAGAGTGTTGCAAGGAAGGGCTGGGTTGGGACGTTGTGCGGCCGATGGCTGCACCTACTGCAGCGGCACCCGTGCCCACTCCGGCTGCAGCGGCACCCACACCCACTCCGGCTGGACCTGGACCTGCACCTTGTAACGTACTGTCTCCGCGTTCGCGCATGTAACTGTCAAAGGGGGTTGTCACGTTTTCTTCCCCGAGGTCGATCGGGGGATGGGTTGAGGGATGGGACACAATACGATCAGGCTCAAAGCTCCCGTCAGCTCGGTGTCGCCTTCTGCGCCGACGTAGCCAGAATAAGAGAAGTCCAAGGAGAGCAATTACGACGATACCACCGATGACGCCACCCACAATTGCACCGGTGTTTGACGAGTTATTTACAGGAGATGGAGTGGGGGAAACGACAGGGGTGGTTGTGTATATATCTGTGGTGATGACGGTTGTTGATCCGTATTGGTTGGTTGATCTGGCGGACCAGGTGAACGACAGTAGAAAGAATAAGGTAAAAGAGGACGAACGTAATCGTAGTGGGTACTGTAGTTGCTACGGACGTTAGGGAGGTTGCAATTGGAGTTGTTGCAGTCGTAGCAGGGTAAGTTGATGTTGGTGCATTGCTGTTGCTCGAGGAAGTAGTAGTCGGGGATGACGTGGTTGGCGATGCTGTGGTGGGAACAGCAGTTACTGATGTTGGATAGGACATGTGTGTGCTGATGCGAAGGAGGTTGACTTGATAGGAGAATAGGGGAGTGCCATAGCTGGTAGTCGACGCAAGTCACCTGATTTCACGTTTCAGTTTAAATTCAAATTCAATACTCAGTACTTGATGCATTGATGTTGTGTATGGATGACACGCCGAGACTAGTGACGTCCAAAATCCTATGTGTAGCTATAACTTCAAGCGATGTGGGACACTGAGATAGGAAGGTTGTGGTCAAATGGGAAGGGTACTCTGAATTTTGAAGTCAGTACGCTGCAGTCCAGAAAGTGAACGAGTGGCGAAGGATCATACGACGGAACGGCAAGACTGGGATGTCGAGGGTGGCGAACCCGTCGAAGGTCTCGATAGAGACGGGGAACGCACATAGCGTGGTCGTGGTTCGGGGTGCTGCATAGCATTATGAAACTATGGGAAGAACATGTACTTTGGAATACGCACCCTAGTATACGGCCCAAATAACAACTCGTGCAACTTCCTCGACCCCTAAGTAAACGCCCGCGGTCTCAGCTACCAGTTTGCTGCTCCTCTTGAGACTTGCGTGGAGTAAGTTGCGACTGATTGGGGTGAAACAACGAGCGTCAAGGATACTCGTAAGGGTCCTCAAATTTTCATGGACTAGTAGCGAAAATGTCCTGCATACATCGTCTTGAAGTCTTCCTGTGGGTGTGTATCGCTCTCGTGAGTAATGTCACATATACGTCCATTGACACAGAAATCGCAGACTTACCAATGATCTCAGCGCCTGCAAAGCAACAACAACCTGCTCTAATTCAAAGAGACCCGGACGAGCTGCTCTCGCACATAGTCCACGCTTTCCTTGTTTGAGATCCCGAACGCCCACCATGTCCGCCTGGTAAGATAAACAATACATTAACACCCCGCCAGATGATGCGAGGCCATACAAACCACATATTCGGCGTTGCGCACCTGCCCTGAGGGCAGCGTATCATCGCATGACGACTCGCTTCAACTTCGGGACCTAGAGAGCGCTGTACAGATAGGTGATGACTCGCAAGATGGGTATATTAGGGTAGGTGCTCTCCAAGTAGTAAAACTGTTGCAAGCGGAAGCAATGACGGGACAGTGGGGTGTAGGACATTAAGACCGGGAAGGTCATTGCCAGTGGATATGGCACACTGTGAGGACAGGGTGCTGGAGTGCAGACGGTGAGCGAGTTGTGGGTAGAGGCTGGGATAGGGTGGTACCAATGTGGGGTGTGAAGAGTAGTGAACCCGGGAATCCAATCAAGCCGGGACAGGAGCTCGCCCAAGGCAAAAAATGATTGCGATGGGAGGATACAATGTTACCCAAGACCGCGTGAAACCGCATGGGACCATTGCAGGTGAAGGATATTGTGCAAAGAGTGTTGGGAATCCGTACAGCTAGTGCAAAAGCTAAAAGTGGCGGTAACTGAACATGAGGATCACGCGTGTGGAAGTCTTGAACAAGGACCTCCCTCCTGACTTGGATCCACATCGAACTAAACCCCACTCCGTCGCAGTTTTTGTTCCGCACTCATCTTTCTGTGTACGAAAGGAGTAGCATCTAGGGTATGAGTAAGTGATGGATTCGTGCGGCAATAGCTGAAATGATGACGCACCTATTAAGTGAATCCCGAAACAAACATCACGGATGCCCCTACGAAGCACAACAGTCTGGCGACAATACCTTACCAAAAGATCAAAATAAATATCTACATCCGCCGCATGTTACACCTTCCAGAAGGAAAGCGGGTCATCATTTATTCAGGGAATGGGTTATTCCGAGTCGGGGACTTGGAGACGAGCACGCAAGTTGGAGAGGAATGGGAGGACAGAGCTCAAGAAGTGGAGACTATCGTATTATCGCCGGACGGCAAGAAAGTAGCAAGCGGGAGTGTGGATGGTGCAGTGAAATTGTGGAACATCGACACAGGCAAGGTTATTAAAACATTGACGGGGCATACAAGGAGAGTGGGTTCTGTGAGCTGGAGTCCAGATGGAGGGCGAGTGGTGAGCGGAGGCCAGGACGGAACATTCAGAGTGTGGGATGTCGAGAGTGGAAAAACTATCCTTGGACCAATCAATTGCAACTTATAGGGATTCGATTCCGAAGAGTACATTCAAGACAGTTGGGTGGTTTGCTACTCACCGGATGCGAAGATGATTGCCACTGGCGCGAAGGCTATGCACATCTGGGATGCCAACACAGGCAAATTGCTCAAAACGGTCGAAACGTTTCACGCAATGTTTGGGATGTCGCGTCTGGCATGGACCTCGGATGGAAAAACACTTATCACTGGAGGATTACTAGATTACTGATGGGCACTCGCAAAATCGACACAGCCACCTGGACTGTTGAGGGCGGCCCTCACTTCTTGACCTACTAGCTGGCTCACCGGGATGCGTCGGGATGTCACTATCTCCTAATGGGCGCATCCTCGCAAGCGCATCACTTCTGGAAAAGACAGTGAAGCTATCGAACATCGAAACCGGTCAACTCATTGGAACGCCACTCTCCCATGGAGCCGGCGTGTACTGCGTCACCTTTTCTGCAGATGGACAGTTTCTTGTCACTTACTGCCGCGACGGCCACATTTACATATGGGATGTTTCCGCTATCGTCAAAGAAGCTGGCCTTCCGTCAGATATTGTAAGCATAGATAGATATACTTCATTTTTGAGGACACTGACAACGCATCCAGGTTGATGTCGCACCACGACCAGCCCCAAAGATCAAAGGTGCTCGTCAAATACCTCCAGGGTTCTTTGACGATGCACTGCGAGAGGCTAATGTATGTGGTCTCCACCTATTACTCAATGCTTTGATAAATATGATATCAGTTGCACATTCGTCTATCCCATGCGCCGCATGACCGTCCCACTCTAACACCACGTCAACGCACCCTTAGTCCCTTTGCCTCATTCTGGTGCCGCTCCAAGCCACATGTAGATACTGAGCCCATCACCCGATCCTGACCTTTCAGCTGGACCCGAAACCTATCTGGTATACTACGCAGACGAGATGGATCGGACATCCAGTTGTGAGAGGTCCAGGTTCCTTGCACAGCGGGAAAGCCTGTGCGTTTTTTCCAATCTCGTTCTTCTTCGCCACGAAGTCTTTTCGCACAGAGGAACTGTCACGCGAGAAAGAAGCCAGCCACTAGCTCGTCTCGACCTTTCAATGCTCACATTATGCAGCAACATAGCATGGGAACACAGAACTCGCCATCATCGTTGCAACCATCGCCTCCCACTGCCGCTGCTTCGACACTATTCGCAGTCCCTGGTACCGCTGGATCAACGGGAACCTCGCGTCCTCGCATCACCATAGATTCTGGATGGCGCGCCCGTTTCATGCTTTGGTTTTGTTGTGTGCCTATTCAACACACCGATAGTCAACATTAGGGAACCGAATCTTGGCTTGCGTGTTCTTTCATTTTTGTTACATCTGCTTCTTCATGATTTTCTTGCCATCGTATCTCTTTAGCGCGTAGTATGTTCAGCATCATGCCTCAGGCATCCAATTGTATCATATATGCACATGTACACATGGGAATAAAGTTGATCACGGACTTGACTTCCTGCCCATACCTGATGTGAGTGCCAACTTGACTCCCACTCGCTATCTCGTTCTCAATGGCTGTTAAGGTATATACATCATCTCATGGCTTTTCAAGAATAAAACACGCTAATATTCCACTTGCGCAAGTTGTTACCAGGTATATGTTGTGCCTTTTTCGACTTCGACCTTTATTGTGATATTGTGATTCTAGGCCAAGGTGATGCATGTTAGTCCTAACCTAACCTGGGCGAAGTTTGCACGTTTAACCCTTGGCTCAAACCTTTCCCATAGCGCATGAACGTTCCGAACATTTGAATCAAGTTTCAATTTGAATGTCAAGAATATGCATATGACGTCCCGCAAGACTCCATTTGGAGGCTTGCCTCATCGCCCTGCACCTTCGCTAGCAACCATAACGTGGTCCCGCAAATCCAAGCGGTTGAATCGGTCCTGCATGCAGGATAATACAATAACCAGCTCGTCAACTACTAGACCGGCTGCCAGCTGTGAGCTAGATTCGACATCTTAATCTGTCGCGTGCTGGAGTCTTTCGATTTTGGACATCCAAAAGGTCGGCAGGGCACATGGATGGGCAAATTGTTCGTATCTTTTGACAATTGTAAACAGCATCTTGTCAGTATAAGGTTGGATCCAACGGGCGCTAGAGCGGTGGCTTCAGCCAAATGGTGTGAGACTGCAGCCTGCTGGGATGAAGGAACCCTGTCTACGACAACAGTGACTTGGTGAAGGGTGGGTGCTGACCTACGCTAACTCAAACTCTCACTCGCTCCTGTTGGCCTCTCCCGGCCTTTGCTCACTGCTGCCTCGATCGCCCCCTGCTAGGCGAACCTGATGCACGACGTGTTCTACCAGTGTCATCTTGCTCCTGATATGATGGCAGGCAGAATTGACATCGCTTCAGACGGCCTCGAGGAGCCCACGAGATGCTCACTCCCCCAGTCGACGCATTGCATACCTTGCAGATAATGGTGAGTATACTATCTCATTAGAAATACATACTCATTCAGGTTCACGCGGAAAAATCTCGATCTTCTAGGTTCCGAACATGTTGTGGCGTCTGTAGACACCACTTGACCACAATGGAATCAAGACAGAGTATTGCTTACTATCTTATATCAAAACATCTCAGAGACACTCACAAAGGCTGATATCGCCATCCCCATGACGCACTGCGCACTGAGAGAACACCAGATGGATTTTCCTCCCTTCCTATGGGTGCTTTCGATGAGCATGTCGAAGAGGTTGCTTGCATATGTCATCGTGCGTATCGAATCTCGCTAGACGTTTTATTCATCTGATGACTACAATTTCGCAAATAATGAAATAGTCATCAGTCAGCTTTTCCGACGGCTGCACTCATTTCTCACGTCGCACTCTCGCAACAAGTGTCATGTTCGATGCCCATAATGGGTTTTACGCAGCTTCTGATTTCCTTTAGGCATGAGATGCAGTTGCACGTTGTTCTCTGTTACGCGAGCAAATTCTCCCTAATATCAGGATCTAGTGCTGCTGGTGTCATATTTCTCGGTAAGCGTAAGTATGATTCATCCTTCCCGCGAGTCTCGTGGCTGATGCGTTGCGTTAACTATCTCACCGCGAACTTGCCTGGGGCGCAACACGTCATTCTACTTATATCTCGAAATTCTTTTTCCTCTTTGCGCCCACCTGCGTCTCTCATTACGGTTAGATGCTTCATTCGCCCGCGCGTATTACAGAGCCACCCAATTTCAATGTAGTATGCATTCTCACATTTATCCGGTGTCCCGCGCTTATCTCTCACGGCTCCGATCCCAGGAGGCGCCAACACAAGGAAGGACTGTTAGACAGTCTGGTGTTCCAAGTCGGGTCAAAGCCATGATCAGGCTGTCACTTTGGCCCGAGTGAGTGTTCACAATCATTCAGACGATAGGCAAAGGGCAGGCATGGTACCTGGACTCCACATCAAAATCGCCGTATAAATCTCATGCATTGGGCTGCAACACTTGGTGAAATTTTAGGAAGTACCTCTGAATGATACAGCGAGAAATGGGTATGCGACTATACAAACTTCATCTTAAATAGACCTAAATAAATAACACGACGGGCCCTCAACCAACTGTCTCCTCCCTGCAAAGGTACCTCCCTACACAGTACTGCTAGTAGGCACATATACACGCTCCTGGATACCTGCATCAGAGTTAACTCCAGCACAGTATTCTCGCACGCCAAGGATAAGACGCGGTCCCAGCAAAAACAACTGTACGTCCAACAAAAACTGAAAAACACAATTGACAATCTGACTTCCCATAGGACTCCAATCCTACAGGAATGATCAATGATGAGCGGTGCAAACGCAAGCGACAGACGGGCGCACACACCAACCCTGGAGACTGATAAACAAACTGGATGCAGGAGACACTGGCGAAGCTAGCGCGTGCGTAACTTGGCAAAAACGATAACCGCGTTCGTATAGAAGCTCACCTTGCGAAATACAACACGTGAGATTTTATCAGCACTCTGAAACAGTCCCCGATGATACCTGTCGACGGTCCCAGTTGGCGCAGGTCGCGAAAGTGTTTCGCAGCGATCCAGACTGAGAGACACAGCGCGAGAACCTCCCAAATGGTGTTGAGCATCCAGATCATCGAGGTCAGAATCTGGACGTTCCTCTCGAATCCGTATGAACACGTGTACAAGCCGGAGAGTATCAACTCCTCTGGTTTTGTCTGATGAGCTGCGCTTTTCACGTCAACGAGTAAAACTTACTCCCTACAGTATATCTGAGTCCTATCGCCAGTAATACTCCGCAGGCGATGTTAACAGCCAAGAAGACGACGACGAGAAACACGAGCATCTTTCTCGATCCCTGATACATGGCGTGTAATCGCGCAATCATGATGGCTCGAATGACGTTTCAGCCGAGTCAACGTCACCGAGAGGCGACTCACCGCCCAACATGGCAGCTACGACCGCATTTATCCCATTCATCGTGTAGTTCATGATGTTACCTGAACACCCAATCAGCAATCGCCCTCCTGGGATTTAACGCTCAGACTTACACCTGTTGCAGTCGGTATGTCAAGTTCAATGTGCAGAGTCTCACTCACCCCTGCATATGAGTACATCGATGGGATGCTATGAATGACAAGCGCCAGCGCAGAATACTCACCGCATCTGTCACCGAAACCAACGGCATATCATCTGTGAGCCGCCCATCAGGACAATCAAACGCACCGGTGCATAAGACATGCATACACAAAGCCGTAACGCTGGTCATGAGATCAGCACAGCCGCCTCATCAGCCACGCGGACGTACACAACATATGGTATCCCAATAAAGCGTATCTAGCACATCCAGAGTCAGCATGACTCGCGACCATGAAATTAATTAAAATGGGGTACGAACAGCCAGGTACAGCACAGTCATGAGAGACCAGCGTTGCCTCTGTCGCGACTTCATCATAGGCTTCTGTACGGAACACTGTCACTCACCCAGATTAGTTCGATCTATACATCGTCCTTAGCGGGTTGGCTGCTCAGAAATGCTAGTAATGGCCTACCTCTTGTTCGAGCGTTAGCACTGGATATCACAAGATAAGAATATGAGCGGTTTCAAACACTGTCCTGCTCACCCCAGTCGTATACCACCACGACACCGGCGGCGACTGCAAGCGGTTAGATCAAGACAGCACCAATCGATACGACGAACCCATCCAATAGCTATAAAAAATAGATGAACTGATCAACGGCCACCAGCTGGGATTATCTGAGGCTAGGGTCATATTGAGGAATGGGCGAGAAGCGGAGTCGTAAACCGACATCGTCCGTGCTAGATACTTGTACAGCGCTCGAGTAGCCAGAACCGGCACGATCATGATGGAGGCGAACGAATCTCGTTCCTGACTCAACACCCTTGATCATGATGGCGAAGCGCCCATCGTACAGGGAATGCGCAAGTCCTCGATCGAATCAAAGTGGATGTTGATCTGCAAACGAGCACCACGCGGAATGTATGGATATCAGGAAAGTTCGAACAGTGTTTCGGGACGCCGGCGAACAACACTTTCGTAACTCCGGCGAACAATACTTTCGTGATGGCCGACGACTCCTACCAATCGATACGACAAACTCATCCAATATCTATATAAAAAGAGACGAGCTGCCAGCTGGGACAAGGGTCATATTCGAGGGATGGGCGAGAAGCGGGGTCGTAAACCGATAGCGTCCTTGCTAAATATACAGCGCTCGAATCGCCAAAACCGGAACAGTCACAGTGATGGAGGCAAACGAATCTCGCGCCTGGCTCAACACCCTTGATGGCGAAGCGCCTATCGTGCTGCAAAAGCGCAAGTCCTTGATCGGATGTTGATCTGCAAACGAGCATCGTGTGGAATGTGCGGACTGCATCAGGAGAGTTTCGAACAGTGTTTCGTGATGCCGACGACTCCTCTGAAGCCTTTCGGGGTGCTCTTGCTGTACTTGCATCCATCGAGGAGTTCCACGCAGTCCTCGACGCACGCCTCGATCATGGGTCAATGCATCGCTTGATGCATTACATTGATCGATATACGTCGGTCGGTAGAAAGAGAATTCGCACATGCGAGAAAAGAAGCCTGTGCAATCGCATCAAGAAGCCCGATAAATTCCAATCGATGGCCGCTGTGTTTCAGTGATATCTTCAGTCCCCGCTTGAGCTGTGAGTTGAAGGTCAGATCCGTCAGATGAGCAAAGAGTCTACAATGCTCTCACCCGAGCATATCGGAAAAACCACTGAGCCAAGGCAATATAAAGTATTGATAGGGTAGCTCGGAGGGTTTCTAGAAGCATACATGATGCCCTCCAGCATGGTGGAGGTGATTATAAACGCGATTTGCATCAAAGTAAAGTAACGAACAAACAAAAGACATGATAATGCATGAAATACGAATACGTGCTGCTAGTAAGTACCACGAGAAACCAGACAGTCAGCTCTGCATGACTAACGTCGGAAATAAAAAGGAAACAGGGTGTAAGATCATGACGACGACAATGCACTTTACATACGTATCAACGTCCGAAAGTGGTGTCCGTGGGTAGCATTACAGGTTCAGCGTCAACTTTAACTTCACATATCGCCTTTTGAATCCCTGCTCGAGTCTACTGCCTTATAGACTCATACGCAGGGGGAACATCTCTCGGTTCTCCACCTTCTTCGCTGTGTGCCTGTCCAGCATCTTCGTGCTGGACAACGCCAGACCCCTCCCCGTCGACTTCTTGCTGGGTAGCGAGGCCGAGACCTTGACGGCCGGCAGCTGCTTCTCTTTCCTTCATTACGCGGCTGCTGGAGGAGGTGTTGCTGACGCTGGGAGCAGGGGATGTGAGGGGGCGTGGGTTGTGCCAGTCTGCTTGTTGCATTGCGTACATATTCTGTGGGGTTTGGGGGTACTGGCCCGGGCCGGGGCGTACGAAGCCCTGAGAGGGGTATCCCTCGCTGGGGGATGTGACGGTGTCGCTGTATAACGAGGGAGAGCTGAGCGGGGACGTTGTGCGGTGGATCCCTGCGGCTGCGGCGGCACCCGCACCTGCACCCGCAGCTATGAAGGGGCCTTCTCCGTATTGGCGCATGCTGCTGGCGCGGTCAGGGTAAGGGGTGATCTCGCTTTCATCGCCGAGATCGACTCGGGGGAGTGTTCCGCCTCCTGATGGGTGGGAGACGACGCGATCGGGGTCAAAGTTGCCGTCGAACTCGTCTCGCCTTCTGCGGCGGCGTAAGCAGATGAGGAGGAGGGCGAGGAGGGCGAATGCGGCGATGCCACCGACTACGCCACCTACGATTGCGCCGGTATTTGAGGAGTTGTTCACGGGAGAGGGACTGGGAGATGGGACTGGGATGGAGGTTGTTGTGGATACCTCTGTTGTAACGATGGTTGTGGATCCGAGTGAATTTGTTGAGCTAGTAGATCGGGTAAACGACTGTGAAAGAAATTAGATAAGAGGGGACAAACGTGATGGTGATGGGTACTGTGGTTGCGACGGATGTCATGGAGGTCGTAGTTGGAGTCGTACTGGCCGTTGTAGGATTAGTTGAAGTTTGTGCATTGCTAGTCGATTGAGAAGGTGCTGATGAAGTGGGAGTTGTGGCTGGAGTTGTTTGTGGTGAGGATGATGGGGGAGTCGAAGTGGGTGTCGCTGATGATGATGGAGGGGTAGTAGCTAGTGATCAATCAGTACTAGGAGAGGAAATGGGAGAAGAAATACTTGGTGCAGCTGTAGTGGGAGGAGTAGAAGTTGCAGCGGGTGTTGTTACAGCAGTTGTGGGTGCTACTGTTGTTGGGGCAGCTGATGTCGCCGCTGGCGGGGACGACGACATGATGGCAAGAAGAAGGAGCAAACCGGATATTGGAAATTAGCGATGGAGCCAGTTAGGAGAGTCCAACTAAAAAGTACCAAACGGAAAAACGTTTGCTCACGAACTGCGCAGGCAACCGTCGGAGCAAAACCAAAGTTTTGACAGATTCTAGGTACTATCATTAAATCTCCGACATTGCACACGGCTAACATGCCCGTCCCGGCTTCAATCCACCTGGATTCCACCATGTGGTACTTTCATTGCCTCACCCGCACGTAAAACCAATTCATTAACTTCGACATGAATCAAGTCCACCTCTCAACTTATTTTGACACCCCACGCTTGCACAACATTGCACTTTCACGTCGCTTCCATCGCCTCTCCCGGCCAGTGTGCAATTACCGATTTCGTTCGATTCCACCACCACGATTCTCAGGTCTAAACCCGTCAGCAACGGCCCCTCAGACATCGCATGTTTCGAAATACATCAATAACCCCACGCCACCACGTTCCATCCGCTTTTAACCCCACACTGCCACCCTCCCGGGTCACATACCGTGCGGCCCATGCTCATTAAGTTCGTCGATATTGACATGGGTGACAATATGATGATATCCTGTTAGTACGTGTATCATCGCGAACGAGCTGATGAGAAGACGCTTATTAGACAGTACCCCACGACGTCACCACCATATGTATATAGCTAGTATGACAGGGTCCTTGATCCGTTATCGGTCTATTTACTTGTACATACACATCCTTC
>QLOO01000374.1:0-45102 GCA_003313855.1 Suillus sp. MG131 | reverse complement strand
CGCTATGACAACACTGGCTGCTAGCAGTTCCAGTACTAACTCCGCGTCGAGTACAGCTACGACGACGTCGGGTGCTGGTAGTACCAGTACTAACGGCGCGTCGAGGAGTCTGTGTGGTGGCATGGGCGTTATGCTAGGTGTTGTCGTGAGCGGGGTGTGGTTGGTGTTCTGAATGTTGGCGTTGGCGTTGAGCCAACGAGGACCGCATTATTTATTTCTGACTCATAGTCGTGCTATCTCTGCGTTGCATTCGCGTTTTTCTGCGTCACATTCTCATCGGACAAGTCTATTACCATAAAAGAGACTTTAGGAATCAGCGGGCGTCATTTACTACTGGTTATTTATGTATTGCTAGTATCTGCATCTGTAGCCTTTTTTTATTCACTACTTGCTGTATTTCTCTATTGCATATATTTCTGGTGCATACAGTGATTACTTGTATCCGTAAAGCTGCAAACCCTCAGGCATCAAAATTCAATGGTTACACTTTATTGATATTTGATCATGCGCCACCGTTTGGAGTAGACCATCGTGGAGGGCCGGGATGGCGAAGAGACGATCGCCGTGGCAAAGTTGTGGATTTTCAAAGTCATTAGGCGGGTACCTGATATGGTAGTTATGGTATATACAAGTACCGCTCAGGCTGAAACTTTCTCCCGTATCATTAACTGTGTCTTCAGTCAAATTCATGGTTTCGACTCTAGGCCACATCGACGAAATTCAGTGTCCCAGAGTGTCTCCAGTCGTTATCTTCAATAACACGAACTTGTAACGTCAGAGATTTCATCAGTGCTATTCTGCAGTATGCTGTCAATCCCATCTCAGTATTTTTAACGTTGAAAAATGTTACTTTCAAGGGGCTCGGGCTCTATGTAAGTACTGAAATTTCAAATATTGCACAGGCCACCCCCTATTTCGAGACTACAGTAAAACACCAAAGCCAGTATTTCGAACCTGAGTTGACTTTCATTCAGATTCAGTATGCTATACACTGTTTTTTACTGCCCACTCGTCGCGACTCGCGATGCATCCATCAACTCATCTCGATCTTCATCCCCCCCTCGAACTCGATAATCAGACGCTCAGCTTGAATTTTGAGAGCATTTGAAGAAGTTCTACATGTACCACGCCGGTGAGTTATTTTGTTAATTACAAACAAACTCATACTCACACAATACGGTCGGAGATAGCAGTTCCTGCACTGGCTATCAGCAATGCAGATGGCCGGACAGCTATCACTGGCAGCATCAGTGACAGATATCAAAGCAGCGACGACGACGATGGCAAAAGCGAAACGCATTGCTCGTCAGGATGTGATACTTGTTTGAGCTCAGATAAATCTGAAGAGGAAAGTAGAAGATGCCTTGTCTTTACGAGCTGCATCCTGTTCTTTATAAGTCCACCTGAATTTCCTTTCGGACTAATATATCTGCAATGCCAGCGGATTGCCACCTAATGTGAAGTAAGGACTATTGGCAATTTGACGTCGAACTTCAAGATGACAATCGAGCAATAGCCTGTCAATGCCAAGCATGTTGCTACCTGACAAGATTCTATCTTGTGAAGCAATACTGTCTACTCTACTGGCAATTTGGTGTGGAACAAAACATCACCTTCAACTTGCAAAACCAACTCGCAACAAGGACTGTTCAGGGTGCTACTTACTAGCCATGCTATGATAGCAAAGACTCGCCGCAATTCAAACCGGACTTTTGATGAGGCTGACCGGATTCGAATAGTGGTAATACAATATCCTACAGGCAGCAGCTACCTATCATATCAGCAGTCGAATATCGATTAAACAACAACTTCAAGTTGCTCATTCCTACTTTGCGTGCAGTGCCTTTGAATTATTCATATTGTTTGGGCTGAACCCCGCCTCTTTGAAATGTCCCGTCGAAAAGCGCACTCGTCCGCTCGACAGCAACAGGAACTGGTACAACAATAAGGTCCAGATTGCCATCGTCGTGATTCAGCGACATCAGCCATCTCATCATGATCATCAGACTCCTACCCATCGGCGGGTGTGTGAGAGAGCCTCCAGCATCCGACAGCCACAGACCAAATAAACCAAGCACTATTTCTCCGACAATATACCAAAACTTTTGAGGCTACTTACACACCCAGCCGACTGGCAAAACTTGCAGGTGGCGCGAAGTTTGCTTGTGTTGATTCTGCCTGTCAGACTCCTTGGCATCGTCGATCGAACGTCCGTTCACTGGAATTGTTGAGAGGGATTCTTCAACGCCTCCTCGTCCCTTGTAGGCCTCTCGATTGCTTCCGCACCTTCTTAGCGCCTGCGCGGGAGACGATGACGACCGTCGACGTCAGGCTTCCGTGTAGACTTTTCGCCTTGATACTCTTGGGTTATGTTCTTTGGGTCGTTCTGATGAAACAGGATCTTGTCATTGTCGTGCGCCTTCGAACAAACCAATCCAGTTTGCTCAATCGGTCGAGCTGAAGAGGTTTTACGCGTCAACGTTCAACTATGGCCATGATTGACCATGGAATCTTTTAAGACAGCCGCATTTCGGTCATACAGGAATGTCATCTCTATTCTTCTGCGACTGATCCGATACTGTCAATCTGTCGTAAGTGGCATGGAAGAAGATTTTCGAGGATGGCCTGACGGCTTAGCATCGAGCTCTCAGCCAGCGACCGACCAACCTCATCTGACGCCTCCTATGAGCCTCGCGGTGCCGTTGCTCGAGGCACCTCTACAGAGTGTACACACCCAAGGGTTCCAATTTGGAACAACTGTTCAGAATCTTCAGATGGCAACTCCCGGGCTTCATGGATGGCCGAACAACGCAGCGCTTAATGCAGACTGTCCCCCGCACTTTTCTCCTCCATTGATACCGAGACAAGCCCGTATTATCACTTTAATTCCCATTGTACCTTATCCAGAGGTCGAACGATACGAAAGGAACCTATTCATGTACGTGAATTATATTTTTCCAGTCCGTTGCCGTTCTGACCGATGGTCACAGTAGAGACCGTTATGAAGTATTTGAGGTTAAAAAAAAAGGTCCTTTGGATTGTTCAGAGTAAGCATACTGGTGAGATAATCAGCAATGAGATTGAAATGGGCTCGCAGGGAGCTTGCTCCGATAGCGGGATGGGAGCCGCTCACGCACCCCGAAGGAGCTTTGTTGTTCTATCATCCATATAAAGTACGTCTACTCTAGCTCCTACGTGGCTTAACTTGAATCGCACGCCAGAGAGTTTTCTCGGATGCCAATGTTCGAGATCCTAAAATTGCCGTAAAATTAGGCAAAGCTGTCGAGATGGCATACGAAGGTGGAGGGAAAACATCCCCTTGAATCCATACGTCGAGCTCGCGTTGGATTTCATTGAGAAGGATGGCGAGCAAATGTGGGGCTACTACTTTGCCGACCACGAAAGACGTACCATTTTTTGGTTCGAAGACCACAGATCAATGTCCCTCATGAATTATATTCGAGGTGTACAGCACAAAACTCACATTAGTAAGTTTTGCCCATGGAATCCTTTCCTTTACAGATCGTATAATCGCGTCGTTCACAGTATGGATTAGAATCACAGTACTGGTTCGTATGACCTCCAGAAGTACGAATGTTCCCCCACTTGACCAAAGTAAATGGGTTCACACTTTATTACAGTTCTATTTACCTCCCATATTTACATATTGACAGGAATCACATTGAACTATTCCCAAACAAACGCTCCCTTCCGGAATGTTGTCGTGGAATTCAAAGAACTTGTCATGTATGCTCATGCAGGTGCGCACAGACGAATAGGTGTGTTACGCAATATGAGACTGACTCGTAATAGGAAATATCATTTTTAATACATCCCTAGCACCTTTTGTTGCGGACGAGGTTACAAGCATGCTCGGGCTTATGGATCCTCTCATGGATGGATCATTTTCTGCTGCAGGTTATTGTTTTTGACGCCTTTCCCAGGCAGTATTAATGAGGAGCGTAAACACTCTGTGTGGATCGCAGGTAGGTCCAATCACGAAAGGTCGGGTCACTCGCTTCTGATATGCTTGTCGATTTCAGCTGGGTTTATGAAACTCTTTTGTGAACTCAGGCTTGTGGTGCACAACGCTATTTCCTGATTACTCCACTAGACCAAGCCAAGTTTCAGAATTTCTGTGGACAACCAGGTGCCCGGCTTCACATAGATCAATCATTATACGGCCCACATTCCTTCAACCGTTCAATACTTCTTCGTATCATGAATATTATCCTCTTTGGATCTCCTGCTGCTCAAAGTAAGGCCATTCACAAGATATGGGTTGACGACACCATCGTTCGAGCGCGGTGGAAAAGTTTTATCGATAGACTCACCATTGAATGGAACGGATATTCAATATTTGTAAGGTGCACTTGGCTCTATATTGCCATGCAATCAATGACCATCTCAGCCTACTGTGGTGCTTGCTGTCAATATCAGCTTTCTCGCGGTCCCATCTGTCGCAGCTCAAACACCTGCGGTCCTTCTAGCTTATCTGTCTACCCTCTGTACTATTGGCTCATTAGTAGTCATGCTATGCTTGGTTGGACAAATTAATGACAGCCTATGAGGCTCTGCTGAAGAAGTGGTAAGTATATTTATTATCTTCCATTGTATCACCTGCTTATGTCTACAGGCCTCTTTCATGGTAGGAACATTGCGTTCTTTACTCGGCCTGGAGAGCCTTTCCCTTATGCTCAGCCTGCTGTTTGCACTTCTGATGTAGGGGTTAGTTTGTGGTCGACATTCCATGGATTGATGGCTCGTCCTTTAACAGCATGATATTCTTTTCTGCAGCACTGTCCAGTACAATTTTTGGTACTTCTGGCATTGCCATTATCTCGATTGCATCTCCAATTTGGGTTGCAATATTCATCCTAGCAACATGGCCTATTCTGGCTTCTAATGATATTCACATTTCTAACTTCAGGACTTGGATTGTAGAACAAATTATGCCTGCGGAAATCATAGTCAGTTATGTGTCGTCTGAATGCAGGTATTTTCTGTGGTGTAATGTGTTGAACCCAACCCAACTTTCAGTATTCTACGCGACACTGTTTTCACTCCCCACCCATGGGTCGATGCCCATCCATTAACTCGTCTTTGCCCTCCTCAATCAAACGCGACGATCAGACGCTCAGGGATTTGGGGCGCACCCGAAGAAGTTCTATGCGTACCGCACCAGTGAGTCATCAGACCAAATACAAACCACCCACACTCACACAATACGGCCGGAGATGGCAGGATCTGCACTGGCTATCGAGCAAGCAGAGGGACGGACAGCTATCGCTGGCAGCATCAGCGGTGGATATCAAAACAGCTACAACGGCGGCGGCGAACGCGAAACGCATCGTTCGTGATACTGGTTGAGCTCAGATAAATCTTAAGAGGAAAGTACTCGTCTTTACGAGCTGCATGCTGATCTTTATATGGGAAAGTTAAGTCCCTGGATTTCCTTTCGGACTGATGTATCTCCAATGCCAGCGGATTGCCACATGACATCTACCTGGTGAAGAACGAGGACTATTGGCAATTCGACGTGGGACAAGATGGCAATCACAACGAACTTGTGATGTCAGAGATTTTATAAGTGCTATTCCGCAGTATGCTGTCAACCTCATCTCAGTATTTTCGATGCTCCAAGTAGTGACCTTGCACAGCTAGACCGCGATAATAACACCAAACACCAAAAGCCAGTATTTGAACCCGAGCTGACTTTCAGTATTCTATATGCGACACTATTTTTGCTCCCCACTCGTCAATGCGTCTTTCACCTCGTCTTGATTTCCTCCTCGCACTCGATAATCAGACGCTCAGGGATTTGGGACGCATTTGTAGTAGAAGGTCTACATATCCCACGCTGGTGAGTCATTCGGTCAAATACAAATCACCCATACTTACACAATACGGTCGGTCATAGCAGTTTTTGCAGTAGCTGTTGGCATAGCAAAAGACCGGACAGTCGTCACCGACAGCATCACTGGCAGATATGAAAGCAGCGACAACGGCAATAGCAAGCGCGGAACGCACCGTTCGTGATTTGCGATACTTGTTTGAGCTCGGATGAATCTGAAGGGAAAGCATGAACTTTACGAGCTGCGTGCTAATCTTTATACGTCCACCCTGAATTCCTTTCGGACTGCAATGCCAGCATCTATTCTACTGGCACTTTTGGTGTGCAACGAAATATCATCTTCAAGTTACACAACCAACTCGCAACAAGGACTGATAAGCTCCGGTGCAGGGAGCTACTTGGTTAATTATGCCATAATTCAAAGTCCGGTCTTCACTCGCCGCAATTCAAACCGGAACTTTAATGAAGCTGACTAGCAACAGGAACTGGTGCAACAATAAGGTCCGCATTGCTATCGTCGTGATTCAGTGACATCTGCCATCTCATCATGATCATAAAATTACAAGGGAGGAAATAATCAACGAGTCAGAGAGCTTTTTGCACGCATACATTCGCCAGCGTACTATATCCAGATGTCCCCACCCCGTCCCCCCCTCGAACTCAACGATCAGACACTCAGGGATTTACGATGCACCCGAAGAGGAAGCTCTACATGTACCACGCCGGTGAGTTCTTTAGTCAAATACAAACTGCTCATACTCACACAATACAGTCCAATGCAGTGGATGCATTGGCTGTGACTATGACAGAAGGTCGGACAGTATCCATCCGCATCGGCAGCGGCAGTGGCAGATATGAGAGCGGCGACAGCGGCGATTGCAAGAGCGAAACGCATCGTGTGTGAGGATATGATACTAGTTTGCGCTCAGATAGATTTGGAGAGGAAAGAAGGGAGATAAATGTCTTGTCTGCGTGCTGTTCTTTATACGGTCTACCTGAATTTCCTTTCGGATTGAGTTATCTACGATGCCAGCGGATTAATTGCCACGTAGTGTAGAATAAGAAAGTACTACTTATTGGCAATTCGACGTCAATCAAGATGATATGGGACATAGCGATCATATGTAAAATTACATTAAAGCAAGAAAGCATACAATCAACGAGTAAGATCTAGCTTTTTGCACACGCATACATTCGCCAGCGTACTATATCCAGCTGTCCCCCCCCCTCGAACTCAACGATCAGACGCTCAGGAATTGGCGATGCACCCGAAGAGGAGGCTCTACATGTACCACGCCGGTGAGTTATGTAGTCAAATACACACTGCTCATACTCACACAATACCGTCCAGGACAGTGGGTGCATTGATTTGGACTATAGCATAAGCTCGGACAGGATTCATCGACAGCAGTCGCAGTGGCAGCAGATATGAAAGCAGCGGCAACGGCAATTGCAAAAGCGAAACGCATCGTTCGTGAGGATTTGATACTGGTTTTGCTTAGATGAATCTGGAGAGGAAATAATGGAAAGGCCTTGTCTGCATGCTGTTCGTTATAAAGTCTACCTGAATCTCCTTTCAGGCCGATTTATCTACGACGCCAGCAGATTAATTGCCACGTAGTGTGGAATAAGAACTACTTGTTGGCAATTTGACGTCAATCAAGATAACATGGGACATCATGATCATAAAATTACACCAAAGCAAGAAAAGAACCAATCAACGCGTCAGAGCGCTCCTTGCACGCATACGTTCGCCAGCGTAATATATCCAGATGGGGAACGGTATCCCGATGACGATGGCAAGACCTGCAAGAAGGGTGTTGCTCCATCCATAATCGAGCGCTACGAGCATTTGTTGTCCAAAGAGAGGGAATGCGAAGCCAAGCAGGGAACGGAACGTCTGATGATATGTTCAAATGGCGCTGGAGATTGAGGGCAGTTGCGACTCACAGAAGCAGCCGCGGTTGCACTTGCGGCATAGGTAAATGTATCTACGAGGTATAGTTGGATAGGGAGGCTTCGAAGAGATTAGTCACAAACGGTGGTCTGGTACGAGGTACACTCACAAAGTTGCCATTAATCCGAACGAAAAGATAGCGGTGCCAATGATGGGCATGATGAAGTGGATCTCAGCCTGCGCAGACCATCCATACCAACTAAACGTAGGTTAGAGTTGAAGCAACAAAAATAAAGTGTATGTATATCTCACAGTAGTCCCACTGGGGCGAATAGCGAACCAAATATCAGAGCTGGCACGCGCATCTCTGGCTTACCGATCCCTCCATTCTTTGCAGCAAGCTACATGACGACAAGAAATACACTTCAGCAAATGCGGCCAAAAAGTCAGTCTTGACGTACGTATAAGTATGACTTATTAGAAATTTTGGCGCCGAAGATGGCGGCGAGTATGAATCCAACGCCAAGCCCAATGTATGCCAGACCTCCGGTTCCGATACTGAAGTGGTATACTTCCGAAAAGAGGGCTGGGCGCAAGTTTTTAATATTCGTTCCGGTGATACCAGGCTAATGTAATCTCACTTGGGAATGTGGCAAACATCAAGTAGTAGATACCTAAAAGGTGATTTCAGTTCATATAACTCGATGTGAAATGCAAAGTATTCACCATAGATCCTGAACACATGACATCAGTTAGCTGTGTGATATCAGATGAAACTTACAGAGCCACGTATAAGCTGAGGATGAAGCATATAAAACTCCGGGTCAAAAGTATAACGGGCCGTTTGAGGTTGATCCATAAGTAAGCCCATTTATTCATTTGGGGTACGGTGAGGACAGGATCTGCACCGGCTGCCTTTTCGAGATCTCTTGTCATTTTTTGACGACGAAGCCTGATTACCGGTGCATAAGATTCTCTCAATAAAGGAATGCCGAGCACTGCTGCGGCACCACAGACCGCGGCGACAACATAGAAATCATATTGTATGCCGACCGACTCTGCGATGAAGCCTCCCATGACGGGCCCGACAACGGGACCTTGCGAAATGATAATGTGAACTTGTGTCAAGACTGCAGACGGTGAAACACACCTATCAAGGGCCCGACGTAATATACTGCCATAGCTGAGGCACGATCGCGTTCGGAGAAGAGGTCGCTAACGACGCCTCCGCCGCATGCGACGGGTGCACTCCCTACAAAACCAGCTTTGCAGAGAGTTAGCGAACTTGTGCCAGTAGTGGTTCCATAACGTACCGAGAAACCGAAAGATGAGGAAAGATACAGTGTTGGGTGCAAAAGCACAGCCGAGGTTAAACGCAAGGAAGAAAAGGTTCGCTAGGTGGAGGACCTTGGATCGATTCAGACAGACGATTCCGCTGGTCTTAAATAAGAGGACGACGCACCCACACACGACCATATACTTCGGTCAATGGTGCGGCAATTAAAGGACCGATAGCGAATGACAGAAGGAAGATGCTGAGAGTCAACGCTGTGACCGTTGGATTGGTTATGCCATATTTTATGGCCAGGTCTGGCAAACTAGGCGCCATGATAGAACTTGCTAACGGAGTCACAAAAGTGCAGAGCGCAAGCTGGCAGGAAGCCAAAATCAGGCCTCATGATTAGATATCCAATCATGATTGAAGAACTGACGATTGTAGTGACTGTCCATTTGCTGGCCAGAGACCAATTCCTGGGGTTGGCTGGGTCGTGCTGCCATTCATCTTCTGACTGTTCAAGGTTATCCGGAACTTTATCCTCGAGGTTGTCGTCCGTGATCGTGGAGGCGCCGTGGAGCTGGGGAAAATGGCATTCATCCACATCATCTTTCTTTGGCGCGCGAGTATTAGAGGTCTCAACACATACCTTTCCTAGAGGAGAGACGGACATTGACCAGCGCTGAAGACAAGAAGAACTTGGACGAGGGGAAGATAAGCCACATGACTGGAGAGACTGATGAGTATTTAATAGATAGTGGGTGGTGACAGAGCAGGTATTACAGTACAGTACAATTATATACTTTGACAGGCGCGGTATGGTCGGACCAGGACATCAAGATGATCCCCGCTCCATTGATGGTACGATTCGGTCCTAGTAACGCCATTGTGTCTCAGACAGCTAAACACCGCCGCTGTCAGTCATTAAAATATTAATGAGCTCACCATCGCCCACCTCCTCGACCTGCCACCAAGAGGCAAGCCATGCTATGACGAAGGAATAGACTACGCTCGGGGGGTGCCCGTAGCTTTAAGCTCCGCGGAAGCTAACCTGAATTTAACTATATTAATTATATTTGAAATTCTTCCTCGTCCTCTAGCGTATCATTCATATCGGGTTAAAACTCCTTATTATTTATAGAATACGATTACCCAGTACTATACTCTATGGAGCACAGCACATGCAAAGTCTTGGGGACTCACCTGTCCCATTCGCATCTCGCTACACACCAAGCCCTTCCTACGCTTGTGAAATTTCAACTTTTCAACCTCCGAGTGAAACAACCAGTGATCTGTATGCCTACATTTACACTGTTAAAGGCGTTACAATTTATCCGTTCCAGTCATGGTGTAAAAACCAGAGGAATAAACCGTCGTACACCAGATCGAGCTCACAGAGACTCCATATAGTGATAGTGGTAACAAAGGATTACCGCAACACGACATGGTGTCTCGAGCTGATACTAACAGGTTCGACGACAACCAGGAACATGACCAAACGGAGATACTCACCTTTTCCTAGAACCTGGGCTGCATGAATCTTTTCTTGTCTTGTCTAGAATGTGTGATTTGTCGGCAGTGTATAGGGTTTGTCTCAATAAACTGGGGTGGACTTACTTGCGCTAACAACCCTGCCTCTTTGAGCCTCTTGGCACCGAGGAAGCAGACTTATTATGACAATGCCACCCCGGTGGACCTGATCTGCCCGGCTGTCAGAAGAGATGAACTGGAACGATGCTGATGATGTCTAAGCTCTGCCTACTGCTACCGCTCTCTATCCTGCGCTAATGCTATCTCGGCTATTGCCGAGTCCCCTACTGCTACCCCTTGCTCGTTCTGCCTTGTTCCGCTCTGCTTAGGTTTGATTGGAGCGTCCCGCTCCACCGGACCCAGCGGGCACCCAGGGGAAAACAGGATGGGGGCACTAGCAACACCTGCGGTCTCAACCCGGATGGGCGTCATCGGTCCAATGAACAGGGCAGACGCCCCACGTCCTGAGCCACCACTAGGTCCCAACCTAGATGACAGTGATGATCCATACCATGAAGAAGGCGCGATGTCAGCAGCGGGCTAGAGGACGAAAATGGAACGCACCCTCTCATCTATGCCCGAACTTATGAAAACCAAGAATATTGCGTTGACGTGGGCCGGGGTGCATAATCCATGGTGCGGGTCAGTACAACCGACCAGGGAGATGCTGAGGGGGCGAACAGGGTGGAGAGGGTCTAACACCCGAAAGCCTCTGCGAATGTGGCCAGTAGATGCATGTTTGAGAACCAGGTGGACCCAAGTCCTATCCACTGTGCAGTCCACGCCGTGAGTGACGCACATGAAAGTCAGCAGCTGAAATGTATCATTTTTTTTGTTGAAGGATTCCTTCAATCGTGGACCTTGATGCACGCTGTGTGCTTCCATCATAACCTGGGCATGGTTGATGTCAGTTAGTAGATAAATAAAAAGGCAAGACATACCTGTAGCATCTAATAAGAGTTCGCTTTTGATAGAACTGGCAGTCAAGACAGAGTTCATTGCCTCAAAGATAAAGAGTACTTCGAACAAGAAACCCAGCGTGTGGCGTTGGGCGGGCAAGATGAACCTGAAAGCAGTGCAAGTGGTAAAAACACGAGTGACAGTAGTAGTATGCCATGTAACTCAGAGCCAGAGTCACACGCTACATACCTTGCTCGAATATCTGGATTCAGGAATGTCATTCAAACGTTGACCAAGTGTTGTGAATACGATAGAACAGAAGAAAGAGCGCACGGAGAGCTGAAGGAGAGTAGGACAGCGTGACGGGGTCGCGGCTGAGAGATCACTTGGCTACCGACAGACAACGAGTT
Organism: Suillus sp. MG131; assembly: GCA_003313855.1. NCBI lineage: Eukaryota > Fungi > Basidiomycota > Agaricomycetes > Boletales > Suillaceae > Suillus > Suillus sp. MG131. The sequence goes on along the minus strand of QLOO01000374.1, from coordinate 33,235 downwards.
TGGCTTTCCACCATGGAGTTGTTGCAAAGGTGAGGAGGAGGCATCACATCATCACGCCACTGGTCCGTCCGAGTCATTTGGCAAGCTATCATAGACTCGAGAGAATCTGACTCGATGCTTCTGAGATCAAAATCACAACAGCGGGAAGCACACATCCAGAGCAAATTCTTCTGAGCCTTGCATTCAAGTGTGACTTTGATAACTGATCATGTCGTACCGTATCGGCTGCCATGAAGATGATAGATTTGCAAACAGATGAATTTGCGAGGCAAACACGCCAGTCACATGATGTTTCAACCTTCTGATCCTAACAGCACCAAACACGCGCAGAACGCTATGGAAGATGAAGGGACTGATGTTTACCTGTGGAAAGAGTGGTGACGTCAATGACTTGTTGTTGCCCCACTCCTGAATAGTTCTTGAGGACGAACAAAGGATTGCAAGAAATGATAGGGAGTGACGAGACTTGAAGCATGATTTGCACCTAAGCACCCATGGGCGGACACTCCATCTATAGAATGATACACATGCACGAGTGAAAGGTAAACTGTACGAGTATCATCTCGAAGGCACAAATGCAAACCACTCAGAGATCCATAAACTTTGAAATGAAAAAACACGCAACTACACTATCTCTATAGTCCTGATGTCCATTAGGTCTCCAACATCGTTGACCTGCCCAATGATGTCACGATCCGATGCAATCCTCTTGTATTCCCCACTGCGCTGCTGCGCTAGCAAAAATGCGCTGAAAGGTTGCCCGAGGCGAACAAGCAACCTCAATGCTCGTGTCTCTTGGTCAAGCAAATCAGCGAAGAAGTCATAAGACGGAGAAGAGGGCGGCGTCCTATAATCCTCGCTCTCCATATCATTTCCAAAGTCAAACCGTTCTACAAATTCAGGCGGTTCTGCAAAGTCGGGTAGCTCGAGGAGAGACCGATCCCAGGGACGGACAAGGACAAATTTTTGCTCGATGGGTCTTGCCGGCCAGAACTGAACCAGAGTCTCGTCGGTGCTGATAAGCAAGTCGTGAAGCCCGTCTGCTTTCACTCCATATGTGGAATGAGCCTCTGGGGTTGGACCGCGCACCCGTCTTACTTCCCTGATATTGAATGCAATACAAGGTAGATGCAGTCTCTGGGCTGCGAAGCGAGGAGCACTCATGTCCCGAAGCCGCGCATAAAGGTTCAAAGCAAAACCTACAGCTGCCATCTTTCGCAGCGAAGAAACCGATGACTGGATTTCATTTTCAGGTAGAGGAGGTAGCTTGCATGGTGGAGCTTCGTATGAAGTGATGGAGGCTGGTAGACAGCTGTTGAACTCTGATGATTTTCCGACCCAATCGAGGCCAGTGATATCACCCGACCGAGCTACAATCTCTTGCAGGAGCCGCCCGAGAGCCTTGTCCTGCTTCTCGCCATAATCTACAGGCAGGCGGACACCAAAGATGCCAAACAACGAGTATGCGATGTCTTCCTGACGTGTGGTAACACGGGTTGACACCCAATGAAGTTTTTCTCGGGCGTCATTCATGCTGGGACAGAAGGCAACAACGGCTGACTGGTCTATGCCTGTCGCGTCCTTTAATTCATGCATGATTGCGACAGACTCCTTGTGGTTGGGAGAGCGATCATCAAGATAAAGAGTCCAATTGTTCTGATAAAAGAGAATGACCTTGGGAGCGATGAATTCTTGAACCGTCCATCCGCGCGTGTTCCACGCGCTCTTTGCTAGTGCGCCAGGTTTTGATGAAGCTGGAACATCCGACAGGTAGACAATCGTGAGCGCAGAGTGTTGATACCAGATGAACATGGAGTTGACCGATTCGTGGAGTTCGACATTGATGCTTTTATCAATGCAGCACGTATCACTCCATGCCCAGTTATACCCGGCGTTATGAGCAGTTTTGCAGAATGACCGTAACTTCGTCATGCCACCGACTGAATCCAACTCTGAGTCGTACACGCTCTTGCCCTGGATATCTTGCAGCAGTGGCTCCTTGCCTTCCCACCTATGTGATAGCATGGCATATTGGAGGTTCCTCCTCACCACTTCTTCGATGCGCTTCATGTGGAGGTCTGGACGCGTGATTGTTGATGACAGAAGCTCCTTATACTCTGAGCTTAATTTGAAGGCGCTTATCTGTGCCTCTCGATCGCATAAGAGACCAGTAGTGGTGTCGAGTACACGGAGCGGAGCATCATCGAGTTGGGCATCAATGACCTGTCGAATAGCATGTTCTACTTCAGAGGGTCTGAGATACTGCTTGCGTAGTTCTGTAGAAAGAGTTGAGCATGTTGACGAATGTGTCATCAGGGGCTTACTTCGTGTCTGAATGTCGGGTGCATTGTCCATTTTGGAGAGCATCGTTTGGAAGGTCTGGATTGCCTCATCGTAGCGTTGTGCACCATGAAGCGCTGTGTACTTCAGATTGTATCCGAGATAAGACAAAGAATCAAGTTCGATGACCTAAATATCACCACAATGAGCTTTAATTATGAAGCAATAAACGCTATCGCACCTTCTGCGCATCGAGAAGTGCTTCCATCCATAGCATTTTACCCAACTTTGCCTTACTACGATTTGCAAAGACAGCATTAGATGCAGAATCGAGGGTGATTGCCGCCGAATATAGGTCAATAGCCCTGTCATAATTGTTCGCAGTGAGGGCGGCATCACCGTTGGCAGCACAGAGCGCGCTGCATTCTTGCTTGAAGGCTGAATGAAATATGGGTGAGGACTGTAGTATACATGACATCACGAACTGCGGACTTTCCATTGGACCAACTGAGGCAGTTGGCTTTTGCAGATCCGTCAATGGTGTCAATCATGTATTCGTATGCTTCGAGAGCTTCATCAAGTTGACCTGCCGAAAGGAATGCCTGGCACCGTTTCTGATGTGCAGTCAACTGCAAAGACTCGAGATCCCAGCTGAAGAGCTAGACAAAGCACATGTTCATGAAAAGGATGATGCACGCAATGTCATTTTGACGCACCACAGTCAAGTCCTCATAGGTTTGATGAATGAATTGTGATGAGAGCGCGCCGGTGTTGACAGCGGCAGTGAAGTGACCGGCGGCTTCATCGTGACGCGCGTTACACAAGGCTTTAGTTCCAAGCTCAACACGTAGATATGTCTAGTGCAGAAGTTGCAAGGATCAGCGTCGATGACCAAGCATAGCCGCAATACACTTACTTCCACGACACGACACCCAAGATCGGCATTTGGACAAGCGGCAGCGACTTCTTTGACGAGCAGCATTGCTTCCTCGTGTTGATCTGCATTAAAGAGTGCGATGGCCTGAAACACGCAATGAAGAAGAGAATATTTGAGACAACTTTAATGTACCTTGATCAAAAGAAGAAAATGGTTGGTGGCTGAATCTTGGCTCGTAAATATGATGCGATGTCGAATGATATCCTTGCCTCCCGGATAAGACCTTTTCCACAGAGAGCAATGCCTTTGGAGATGTAGCCTGTCAATGAAGGCCGAATGCTGATGGACTATGTCACAGACGAAAGTTAGCTATTTCGTAAGAGAGCCATTATAGGTTCGCATGACCTTACCTTGATTGCATCCTCGAGAGCAAGGTTCCAGACGCGTTTTCTGGCCATAACAAATGAGCGATGAGCATATGAAGTATAATTGTTGGCGTCAGCATGGATCTCTTGGCTGAGTAACTCTGCAGCCGCAGACAAATCTCCAGCTATATATGCATCATGAGCTACTGTGGTAGCCAGGATCTGCACGAAGGATGCTCGAATTGTGTTACGAGAGTCAGGGATGGAAACTCGCCTTAGAATTAGCATGCTTTGGTACTTCCCACTGTAAGATCTTATTATCTACATCTCCGCTGAGGATATGCCTGCCATCCATAGAGAACGTGACAGAATGTATCGAGGATGAGTGCTGGAAGATGGCAATAGTTCGTCGATCTGAGAGCCGCCAGAGACGGACATGGTTGTCATCAGATGCAGAAGCGACGAGGGTACCAGCAGGATGAACGGCTATAGCATTGATACTGTCAGTATAGCCTTCCCAGAGAAGACTGACCTGCTGCCAGGTCAATGGATCCCACACTCGTATAGTAGGATCGTCTTTATCGCCTGCTGAAAGAAGGCGTGTGCCATCAGGTGTCCACACGAGTGAAAAATTGTATGATCTGTGAGCCTTGAAAGATGCGATGCGTTCCCTTGTGCGTGGATTGTAAATTTGTATATTGTCGAATGTTGCAATGGCAAGAAGTTCGCCAGAAGGCGAATATCGAATGCAGAAGGCATGAGTGTCACAGTCGATTGGTTCGCCTTGCATCCGCCACATTTTGGTACACCAAAACTTTACCGTGGGCCCTGAGCCAGTGGCCAGCACCGTCCCATCCGAAGAAAAATCCACCGCAGTGATTTTATTAAAGTGAGCTGTGATTGGTTGGGTGAGAGATTCACCCGTTTCACCATGCCAGGCGATGATTTTTCCATCTGTATCACCACTTGCTATTATTTGACCATCTCGTGATACCGCCAATGTCAACACCCGACCGCTATGCCCCTCCATCTTCTTCAACATAACACCTGTCTCCAAGTCCCAAAGACGAAGTGTCGTGTCTCTCGAGCCTGTAACCATTCGTCGCCTATCGGGGAAAACTGCGACTGCCTTTACAGTCCCCTCATGATCTCCAAAAACTCGAAGGGGTGTGGTGCTTGGAATGAGCTTTGGCATTTCGCTGGAAGTTGATGGTGTTGAGCACGGTCAAGGGATTGTAGGTGTCTCTCCCTAAGCTGCATATGTGCGCGTATAGTGCGCTTGTATGCTGCTTTACCACGCTAACCTACTTCATTTCCATAGACGCCCGAGTCACGGGGTAGTTAGTCAGGCTCCTGAGGAATCATCAGGATGATAGATTTACGACGCAAACACGCCAGTCCCATGATGTAAACCTTCTGATCCTAACAGCACCAAATACGTGCAGAACGTCCAACCAGACAAGAACGCATTTGAGTCTTTGACCAAGCTATGAGTTCCCCGTGCCAGTAACGTCCTTTGCAACAGAGCACCCTGATGCCGTCCCAGATTTTCTTTCATATCAATATAAGCATCGGTGTCGATACACAACAATAGACTTCCAGTGGGTGATACTATAAACGACAGCCAAAGAGGCCAACTCATCCTCACCCGCTCCAGAGTAGAGATCTGTCAACAAGATACCCATCCACAGAAAAAATAACCCCCTCCTTTGCGAGCATCTCCATCTTTCTACTACACTGCACCCCAGTATTCTTCTGTCCGCCCCTAGCGTTCGTGCCTGTGCCCCACTCGCCATAGAATCCTCCAATATACAGATTCGATGCAATGATGCGGTGGCAAGGCACGAACGGTGCAAAAGGGTTGTTGCGAAGCGCAGAACCAACTGGGAAAGGAAGAGGTGAGAGCAGACAAAGGGACTGCATTTTAGACGCGCACCTGATCGCGGCGAACCTTGCCCAAGAGCAACACAGATGTCCTTGTACGTCGTGACGCGACCGCAAGGAATTGTTCTTGTGAAATCGTATACTGCCCACTGATGCGGAGTGACGCGCTGGGGGAATTATGGACTAAGGAATGATCTTGGGCAGTTCCAATGCATGCTACTTGCCTTGCCATCGCGCGTCTTGAAGGTTTTGCGTTCATGTTCGCTCAATGGATAATGAATCTTGCCTGTGAAGACAAGAGTTATGGGTTGCGGAATCGAATGACATCCATGCTTACAGTCGGCTAGGTCTTGCATGTCCTCCCCGACTATGGAAATACTCGAGATCATTGCCTTACGTGCATTGACAGAGCCCTTCGATGAGCGCAGTTGTGTCCTGATAGCAGGCATTGTTCAACAAAAATATAATTGAGATGTGTAAAAACACCAAGGTGATACCAGAACGAGTGTAGTGTGATAAGAGCGCTTGAGCACTCGCGACAGGGGCAAACACGCTAGTCCCACGCGTGACTTTAATTCAGGGCCGGCAAGATTGTAGCACGTCCAACTCAACTCTGTGCGCGATAATTTGTGGGGAAGAATCTATCTAAGGCGTGTCCCTAAAGCCCATCAGGTACTGCATAATCTGGAAAGCAGCCTGAAATCATCGGTTTCTGCGTCAGACTGCACCTGCACATCAGCACTGTCGACTTACTACTGGCGCAAACTGCGGAATCCTACATGAGGCATTAGAACGAGACCCTGGATATTGTGGTGAACTCACATGTGTCCGCTCAAGGCTACCTCGTAATAAGTGAGTCCCCGCTCTGAGTGCATCGTCCCATAGGCACCCACACCATCGACAATGAAGCTGTCGTTAGCGATAGGCGTCTGGAATCCTTGCAAACCATTCCCTTCGAACATAATGAGTGATTAGTAGCGCATATCAAACATTACTGGTCACGCACAGGTCATGCTACGAATAATGATTCCCATCAACTAAAGTGATGCAGTCACAGTCAAGAACGCGCTTACTTTTGGAGGACAATTCTGGTTCTGAATCATTGAACTATGCGTCAGAAAACACAGGGAATAAGGGTCGAAGTCATACCCATCAGCAATGAGAATAAAGTCGGCGAGACCGTGTACAATGACGGTCCGCTGGTTCTTCTCGATAACATTCGGTAACACAGTGAAAGCAGGAGGCAAGCTGTTGTCTCCGTTGGGGAAGACATCGATATTGGAGCATTCCGACCACCGGGTGTCTACGGGCGCATGGATAGCTTCCTTTACATCCATTCGGTTAAAGTAGATCGGAGACTGCGTCTGTGGGAACGACCCTCTAGGTCTTCGTCAGCCAAGCTGCATCGAGTCAACAATTAAATGTCCTACGGGAAACCTAGAACATCCCATAAAATAGGATACTTGCGTGAAGAAGTTAATGTAATACTCCTTAAAATTTTCTTCGACTTACAGTGTCCCAGATGCGATAGATATCGAAAGCGGGGTTGATAATCAGTGCATTGTCGAAAATGTCATCCCAGACATCGCAGCCTTGGGCAAACTCGATAGAGTCTCCTGGCAGGGGAAGAAGACCTGTCGGAGGGTATGTGACATACTTATCCATGTAGCCAGTGTAATTGCACATTGCGGCCTTCTTGTCGAGGTAGTCCATGTACGTTTGACTAAATATCAATTGATGAGTGACCTGCAAACTAGGTTCAAGTGAAATGAACAGACTTGAAAGAGAAGAGACCAGCGTATTTGTTCACAAAGTCCACTGCAGGGATCTGTTCTTGTACCACGTCCCACGAGAGTGAGGCTGAACTTCACGTACAAGCCCTTGAGAACAGACAACGCAAGTCAAAATGTTACTTACGATCACTGATCCATATCCCTTGCAACGAGAGGTCTAATTGAGCGGGGTTCTCGTAGATATAGTTTGCAATATCTTCATTGGTGTTTAAGTTGCGTTCAAAGAAAATGACTACTGACTCACAAGGCACGTATGTTCCAGCGTACTGAATACAGTCAATACGATATTTTACCGAACTCTCCGAGAACTTACACTTTCACCCGTTAAATACAGCTTTTTGCCTTTGAGTTCCGAAAAGACCTCAAGGAACTGCTGCATGAAACCAACGAGTTGGGCAGCGACATCGTCCTCGTTCTGTGCGTTTGGAACACCTTGAGAAAATCCAGTGCCAACAGGTTGCTCCACCCAAAGGACGGAGGAAAGGTTGGTCCAACTCTGTTGATTCACTGTTGGTTTGGCCTGACCCCAGGACCAGCTGAGCGGCTTCAAACTTTGTTAAACGAGTAGTGCTGTCAAAAAGATACTTACCCCATTCTCTTGCAGCAAACCTTCCAGGGAGGAGCAGCCAGGGCCACCGTTCGTCCTTCGGGTATGAGATGTCAGGTCAGTAGCGAACGTCACACAAGTTCTGATGACGCACCAGAAAATTAAATCATCAAGACTTCCTTCAGGACCGGGAGGAAAAAACCAGAAATAGAGCTGACGTCCTTGATGTCAGCAAAACACGTGCATAGACTACTCATGTACACACCTGACGCGTCTCGTTAGGGCTACTGCTGATGGGTAGAAGACCTGCCCAGCTAGGACCGATGTCGAAGTCAACAAGAGGAAGGGATTTGCCATCAACATAAAAATCTAGAGGAAGATGGATCAGACGTATTAGATATCTATTAGTAGCACTTCATTCACCTGAGGCCTTTGTATTTGTGAATGTAATATTCTGAACACCACCGCGTTTTACGTTCTGATTCTGAGGGTTGCTAGTCTGCCAACGCTTTGCTGCTTCAAGTTGGCGTTCACCAATCTTGCGCTTGTTCGTCCTACGACCGCCGGCAGCAACCACCGCGAGTAGAGCCGTAAACGCAGCGAGAAGATGCATCACCGTCGAACAAACCAAGAGTTTGTGAGGGGGAAATAGCGAGTGAGTTCAATGGCGTCGTACATGGGGTTTTTATTTGGAATGACGATATCTCTGCACTGATGGGAGCGAATGATTAGATAATTACAACACATTCGTACCGAGGAATAATCGATATCATGGCGGCACCATGCGTCATTTGTCGCACAGCCATACGTAGTACGCATGCCCCATCGGATAAGCGACTTGGGCCGACACGTGCACATGATTCCTTTACTCACGGTACTTGCTGTTGGCTGTGGCGAGTTGGGCCCAAGAATGTTGGGCAACGAGTCATGCGCGATTTTCTGTGCCAAGCCTGCTGGTACTCACGCGCACGGCTCGTTGTTCGTTTCTCAAGATTTTCAAGAGCTGCAGGCGCAGTGTAAAAGTATCTGTCGGTTTCCCCGGATCGCTCGGCAGATCGAGCTGTCAAGGCGCAGCATGTACCCGATTTATACCTCCTGACCTGCCGGACATCATCTAGTATCACCTGCTCAAGATCCACCTCCAAACTGGGGTGTAACCGAATGGCCCTCAGACTCAGACCAGGTTCGCTCCCATTGTTTCCAAGGGCGAGAAACTTATTTAACTCTACCGTTAGAATAGCAATCGAGGTGATGTGCAAGTCGGAGCAAGGGAGTAAGAAGACGGGGTCCATCGATGAGCTAGTTGGCTCAGAGAAGCGTCTCAGCTGCAGACCGGTAATCATGCATTCATGAACCACTCGTCGAGGTTCACAATGGCGCCAGATTGTCATATGACGTGTTTGCGAGGATACGACCATTCGAAGGTGTTGCAATGGTCAAAACTTGGACAATGTGCCCTTCCAGCAGTACGATCTTTTGCCAGGTTGTAGTATTCCATGAACAGTTCTTATCAAGCAATGAAATGAACCCGGTTTTTCAATTCATCCGTATGTGGTTCAGTATTTACTGTATCCTTTACTTGGTCGCATCCCAAATTCGGCTGGATATTCACATTCATCAATCGAGAGCTTGTCGTCTCCACCAGTCTCAGCGTTGTTGCGTCTAGTCGGTGACTGCAAACATGGAGGAATTGTGCCCTGTCTTGATTGGACTGAGGATTGTCTCTTCACTCTCCACGGCCTCCTGCCATGCAGTCCCCTTGGAGGATCCGCATAGGACTCGCCGACCATCTCCACTCCAGCAAACAGACCACACTCCGTTTGTGTCCCGTCGATCTCGCAATCAATTTGCCTGTGCACAACCTCATCCAAACTCCCGCTAACCGCTTTCTTCCTGTCCAGTGACAACGATATAGCATGTACATGGCCAATCTTGTCTCCATCCGCTATGCTGTTTCGCACTCTCCGGGACTGGCGAGTCGTAGAAGTTGTCACTCGGATGATAACTTCTTCAAGGTAGGGCTCGCTGCGGGCATATTCATCCGTCGTTGGCCTGGCAAATGTCTAGTGTCGTGGACTATCTCAGTGTCCTTCAAATTTCCAGCGTGGTTTTATCATCTCCTGCCTTCCTATCGTGGGTGAATTCAGGCCATAATCAACTACGTGATACAGCCTCATCTCAGCTTTCATCCAACAACAAAGTCCAGGATCATTACTCAATTCAGAGTTCAGTCTACTACAAGTTCGAGTTGGTACGTTTTACATGTGTCGTCCTCGTGTTGACCTTCTAGTATAGGCTATGCAGCTGAAGCGCCCATGCCTCATTTCTGATCATGCCTCGCATTCCGTCAGTCTGAGTTATGGCGACCTTTTTCACTGTCTGTCCAATGCAATATGCCGAATTGCCTCAGAACGTTCATCTGCCTCTCTCCTCGAATGCATCCACCATCTCCGAATCGCCCATACATCCGGTGCGAGAGACGTACAATGACCACCATGACCATGCATAATGTAGTACTGAGCTTTGACCCATGCATGCCCGTCCATGTGTACGTCGCTGATGTGTATCAGAATGAATATATTCCCGTCGTCTCCAAGCGTGTTGATATTTTGGAGTGGCGTTGCTCAGAAACGGAACGCATTCCTTTTGACGCTTGAGCTAACATTGATACATGCATGGTGGTCTATCGTAGCATATGGTAGTGGAAATATATATGATAAAATGACTATGCGTGCTAGGCTGGTCATCCGAGAAGGTGTGTCATGTTGTGAGCCTTTTGATTTCATGATACGGTCACTCTGATATGAGTAGCACAAGTTACTTGAAAGGGTCAACGTTCGCGGAAGATCTTATCCCCAGCAGACTGAATTCAATCGCTTGCACACCTTGACAAAAATTTACTTCCTTGCGCAAGTTGCGCACATCATCAACAACCACACCCCTATTGCGGGCCTCGCTGGCTATTGATTTTAGGACAGCGTCTGTGAGCGATCAAATCGTTCTATCCGGTGTGTGTGAACATCTTTGCAGGTCAGAGCGTTTACTTGAAGTTTGAAATTCAACCTGAACGGTGGAGTGGTGCAGAGTAACAGTGTAAGACTGGGAGCCAGTCATGCCAGTTCTAGAAGCGCATGCAGAGGTCAGCAAAAGATCGACATACCGTTGGGGATTGTTAAACAACCGATGTCGAGGCAAGAAATAGCATCAAAGCTAGCATGTGCAGAACTTCAGTAAAAGAAGAAAACCAGTCACATTATCCGCTGATAGGCAAAGAGATCAAGAGAACAATGATCATTGAGCTCAGTCGATCAAAAACGAAGGCTCTGCAACAAAATTCAAACGATAAATGGCCGGCAGAAGCCATGTTGACAGTTGAGGGTCATTGCATCCATATCCATGTGTTAGGCCACGGTCGCTATAACAGCAAGATTGGAATTGAGCAAATGATTGTATGAACGTGGTGGACATCGTGGCAAAATGGAACCTGTTACAATTCAAATACTAGCGCTGCCTCGTGGAGCCCATGCCTGCAGTGCATGCAAAACTCACCTTCGTTGTTGGCTGACTACCATCGAGGAACCAGCGGAACAACTGGTGAGTACTATGCGACTGTTCCTGTCATTTTCATCATAAACAGAGTCAGAGTCAGAAAAAACATACGACGGCTTACGGTAACGAACTATGTCTCCCGGAGTACCTGCAATGCCGACCATTGAGGAGAATATATCGTCTGTGTCTGAGCCTCCTGCGATGCCGAATACTGAGGAAACTCAACCCAAGAAACCAACTCCAAAGCACCGATTCAAGGGCGACAATAATCAAATTTTGGATTTCGTCTTCTTGCGCGACAACATCCACGTTGTAAGCGGTTCGTTAGACGGTGTGATGTGCAAGTGGAACTGTGACACAGGGCTTCTTGTTGGGAAACCATGGTCAGGCGAGGGTGGAACGATACATGCACTGGCGCTTTCACCGAACGGGAAGACAATTGCATGCGGGAGGGAAGACGGGAGCGTTCAGAGGTGGAACACTGAAGGAGAGATGATTGAAGGCATCTGGACAAGTCATAGCGAGATGGTACGGTCACTGTCGTGGTCTCCCAATGGAGAGCATATTGCAAGCGGATCCGACGATGGAACAATCCTCATTCGAAAAGTAGTTGAAAGTGGAGAAATCGAGGTGGGCCCTATCAAGACAGAACAGGGAGGTGTTCTTGCACTTGCATATTCACCTTCAGGCGACAAAATTGCATCAGGCGGGAAGAACCTGACGATTTGTATTTGGGACTCGAAAACAGGCGACCTCGTCATTGCCATCGAAGACCTTGGGCACTATGTGTGGTCTGTGGTGTGGTCGTTGGACAGCACCAAGCTGTATACCGCCTTGGGTCATTTCGCACGCGTTTTTGACAGCAACTCAGGCGCAGAACTACATAGCTTCGAACATACTCATCCGCTGATTTCTGTTGCGCTTTCACCTAAACATGATGTACTGGCATGCGTGGGCATCAGAGGCATTGCACGGCTATGGGATACAAAATCCTATCAACCACTCGGTGAGCCATTCAATCAGGAGGACAGGACCACTTTGTGTGTGGCATTCTCTCTGGATGGCAAATACGTAGCATATGGAGGAACGGACAACACAATCACTTTGTGGGTGGTAAAAGAGATAGCACCAGAACTTCCAGTACGTGTTTTCATAACTACACTTCTAGGTGACAAGCTGTACAACAGGAAATTCGTATCTAGTCACCGCCGCCGTCTTGCCTTGAAGTCAGTACTGTTGCATTCAACTGTCTTCGTTCTATTTTCACAGAACTACTACAGGTCGACGCTACATATCCTTTTGCACAATCAGGGAGTGATGATTACGGCGACTTTTTTCAGGTAAGCATAATTCATCAAGCGGACGGTACAAGGATTGATGATAAGCAATCAAAGTCTAATCATCCTTCGGCATCACTTGGCCCATCTCGTCGTTCCCAGCATCCTCACGAATCCTCCGCCCGCCGCTTCTTGAATGTCCTCATTCCCTTTCGACATCGTCCGACAGCAAGCGAGTCCACTGCGCTGCATCAACGCCCCAAAAGCAGTTTCTTGGGTCACCGCTCGGGGCCGCAACCTGTAACAGTCTCCGCTGCACACAAAATAAAGGTAAGTAGTGTATTGGATGTCCCTCGTTCTGCTGCACTTATACATAACCGATCCTTCAGAGGCGCTGGATAGTGCGTCCCCCTAGGAAGACTGATGCTCAGGCTGGTCAGTCGACCTCGGTGACAGCACAGTCTGCAGCGCAGCCACACTCGATCCCTCATCCTCCATCTCCTCAGGCACAGGCGACGGTACAACAACCTGCTCAAGAAGACCATGGTTGTTGGGGCAATTTTTGTCTCTTACTTGGGAGCATCCCACGCCGCCCTCTTCCCGTTGTCACCACTCCTCAGCCTGCTAGCTTGTAGTATCATGTTACCGAGTGCGTTTCGTTTTTTTACCTATATATATTATGCGCTCCACTCTTGTTCGTCTCTAATCATTATTGAGTCTCTACAAACATCAGATTTCGTGTTATCATCGCTCGCATGCGTGTCTGGCCGATGCTCCATTCAAATCAAACGATAATGGAATCCCGCACACTCCTTATTCTGAAGTACTTGAGATTAAAAATTCGATGGGAAACTTGTAAATTCGCAGTGGGGTGATCGTGTGGTCCCCATTGTATCACTGGACCTAACATTCACGGGACACGCATCAGGACAACGAGTCGTGATGGCAAGAATGTCGACGTCAGACCATAGTTCCAAGCATAATATCATCACGCTCACTACAGCTTACTTGACTTCAAAACTTTATTCCTGACGTGCTTGACAACATGTGCGCTCCTTGTTTCTGGAATCGCAGACTGCACCTGCCTTCCATCACCTATCACAGAAGTCAAGGGGTGGCGCAATGCAGACTAAGAGATTTCATCACGGTGGCAATACGGTGCATGGTGAATGTCTACAAACAGATTCTGTAATCTTGACCTCTTCTTGAAAAGGCACATACTACAATATCTCTAGGGTCCTGACGTCCATCATGCTGTCAACAGAAGTCATGTCTTTGACTTGTGCGATGATATCATGATCCGAAGCGATTCTCTTGTATTCTCCGCCACGCTGCTGTGCTAGCAACAAAGCACTGAAAGGCTGCCCAAGGCGAACGATCAATCGCAACGCTCGTGAGTGAGATTCCAGATCAACCAGCTCCTCTTCTACTAGGGAACCGCGGGGCAACTCGTCTATCGGTGACCCAGGTGCGGACCAATAACCTTCCTCACTCTCTGTATCGTCTCCAAAGTCAGATAGCCCTGGAAACTCAGGTAGCTCGAGAAGATATCGATTCCAGGGGCGGACAAGCAAGACTGTCTGCCAAGTGGGCCTTGCTCGCGAGAACTGAATCATCGTTTCTTCCGTGTTGATGATCAAGTCATGAAGCCCATCTACCTTGACTCCATACGTGAAATGAGTCTCTTGAGCTGGGCCAAGCCTCCGTCTGACTTCTGTGACGCGGAAAGCGATGTATGGCAGATGCAGTCTGCAGTTCGCGAAGCGAGGGGCACTTGTATTGTCTAGCAGGGTATAAAGTTTCCAAGCCAGCTCTGCAGTCACGGTATTTCGCAGCGAAGAGACCATTGTCTGAATCTCATCTTCAGACAAGGATGGTAAGACGCATGGCGGAGCTGTGTATGAGGTAATGTCGGCTGGAAGACAACTATTGAACTCGGATGATTGTCCGACCCAGTCGAGAGCAGTGATGTCGCCAGACCGGGCTACGATCTCTTGCAGCAGCCGCCCGAGCGCGTTCTGCTTCTTCTCTCCGTAAATTACAGGTAGATGAATGCTGAAGATGCCAAACAATGAGTATGCGATGTCTTCCTGCAACGTGGTGATGCGCGTCGACGCCCATTGCAGTTTCTCTCGAACACCTCTCATCCCTGGACGGAAGGAGACGAGGGCTCGTGCATCTATGGCTGTCGCACCCTCTAACTCCTCTATGATTGCAGGGGAATCTTTGTGGTTGGGAGAGCCATCGTCAAGATATAATGACCAATCGTTCCGATAAAAGACAACAGTTTTGGGAGCGACGAATTCCTGAAAGGTCCACCCTCGCTTGTTCCAAGCACTCCTTGCCAATGCACCAGTGTTGGATGAAGGGAAAACATCGCCCAGGTAGACGATGGTAAGGGCTGAGTGGCGGTACCAGGTGAACATGGAGTTGATCGATTCTTGGAGCTCGGCATTGTTATTTTTATCGATGCAGCATGTATCCATCCATGCCCAGAAATAACCCAAATGACGAGCGATTTTGCAGAAGGACTGCAATTTCATGAGGCCACCCAGCGCATTCATTTCATACACGACTTTGTCCTGGATGTCATGAAAAAGTAACTCCGTGTCATCCCATCTGTGTGACAATAGGACACGGCGGAAGTACATCGCCACCACTTCTGTTATGCGCTCCATTCGGAGGTCTGCATGCTTCGTTGTGAAAGACAAAATTTCCTGGTACTCTGTGCTTAGTTTGAAGGCACCAATCTGTGCCGCCCGGTCGCACAAGAGACCTGTGTGGGTGTTAAGTAGACGCAGCGGGGCATTTTCAAGTTCGATCCAAATGGCTCTTCGAATAGCGTCCTCTACATCGGACGGAGAGACATACTGCTGACGCAACTCTGTAGACCGAGATAAGCATGTTCCAGTCGACTCATGAATATCCTGGGTCTTACTTCGAAATTGCGCGTCGGGAGCACCCTCCAACTTGGACAACATGATATTGAAGGCATCAATAGCTTTGTCATAGCATCGTGCGCCACGAAGCGCTGCATGCTTCAATTGGTATCCCACATGAGACTCAGGGTTGAGTTCGATGACCTATGTGTTGCCAAGGTGAGTATTTGGTACGAAATCGTATGTAGACATCATCGCACCTTTTGCGCATCAAAAAGAGCATCTTCCCAGAGCATTTTCCCCAGCATCACCTTACTGTGGTTTGCGAAGAGTGCGTAGCTCGCAGAATTAAGGTCGATTACCACAGAGTATAGTAAGTCGGTAGCCTTGTCGTAATCACTTGCAGCGAGGGCAGCATCTCCACTGGCAAGATAAAAGGCGCCGCATTCTTGCTCGAACACTGGATAAAATGAGAGTCAAGATCGTAGCACAGAGAAACGCCACTGAAAACTTGCCAGTGCACCAATCGAGGCAGCTGGCCTTCACAGTTTGATGAATGGTGTTCATCATGAACCGGTATGACTCAAGGGCTTCTTCAAGCTTACCTGCCGAAAGGAAAGCCTGGCACCGCTTCTGGTGTGCAGTCACCCACAAGGGCTTGAGGTCCCACCCGAAGAGCTGGACAAAGCACGCAGTTGGCCATGTAAAGCATTTCGGTTTTATTATATTAACATACCATCACGAAGTCTTCGTATATGGCATGAATAGGCCATGATGATGCGAAAGTGCAAGAGTTCACAGCAGCAGTGAAGTGGCCAGCAGCTTCGTCATAGTGTGAGCCATTCAAGGCGTTGATCCCAGACTGAACACGTAGATATACCTAATGTGCGATCAGTGTTGATGCCCCAAGTATAGGCGCATGATACTCACTTCCACGACACGACATGCAACAGTATCGGCATTGGGACAATTGGCAGTTAACTCTTTCACGAGCAGCATCGCTTCTTCGTGTTGATCTGCGTTGAACAATGCGATGGCCTGAAACACGCGATGAAGCAGAGAGTGTGCGAGACAAATTTGACCTGCCTTGATCAAGAGAAGTAGATGGACAGTTGTTGAATCTTCATTCGTGAACATGAATGCGAGGTCAAATGCTGTCCTCGCGTCCCGAACCAGCCCTTTTCCACAGAGAGCGATACCCTTTGAGATATAGCCCATTAAGGAGCGCTGAATACTGATAGACTACGTTACGATGAAATTTAGCCTTTCACAAGGATGAATCGGTGTATCATACTTGCCTTGATTGCGTCATCAAGCGCACTGTCCCAATCATGTTTTCGCGCCATGACAAATGAGCGGTTAGCATAGGAAGCATAATCATTCGCATCATTCTCGATCTCTCGTGTGAGTAGCTCTTGAGCTGACGACAAGTCCCCAGTTACGCACGCATCGTGTGCTGTCAAATTCATCGCGAGTTGAATCTGGATAAAGAATGCTCATATTGCGTTTCACAAGTTAAAGATGGAAAATTTACCTTTGAATTGGCGTCTTTTGGCACTTCCCACTGCGAGATCATGTTATCACCACCTCCGCTGAGGATATACTTACCGTCCAAGGAGAAAGTGACGCATGCCAGCCAGGCCGAGTGCTGAAAGGTGGCGATGGACCGTCGATCTGAGAGACGCCAGAGGTGGACCTGCTTGTCACTAGATGCCGAAGCGATGAGTGTGCCGGCAGGATTGATGGCAGTGGCATTAATATTGTGAGCGTGGCCTATCCAAGGATCACCGACCTGCTTCCAGGTCGACGTATCCCACTCCCGTATAGTGGGATCGTGATAATCGCCTCCTGTAAGAAGTCGTGTGCCATCAGGCGTCCATAAGGGTGAGCCATTCTCTACAGTATGACCCTTGAAGTTTGCTACGCATTCCCTAGTGGCCGAATCATAAATTTCGATATCACCGAATGTTGCGATCGCAACATGATCACCAGACGGCGAATATCGAAGGCTGCGTACCGCCCCACTGCATGTGATTGGGTTTCCCTGCATCTGCCATGATGTCGTGCTCCAAATTTTTGCTGTTCCCTCATGCGAACCAGTGGCTAGCATTGTTCCATCGGGAGAAAGGTCTAAAGCCTGGGTCCAACTTTTGGGGTGGGCTTTGATGGCTTTGATGAGACTTTCTCCAGATTCTCCGTGCCAGGCAATGACCTCTCCGCAACTATCGCTGCTCACTATCATCTGCCCATTTCGTGATACTGCCACTGCGTGCACCCAGTCACGGTGCCCCTCCGTCTTCTTCAACATTGCGCCTGTCCTCAAGTCCCACAAACGAAGCGCCTTGTCGAGTGAGGATGTCACCATTCGTCGTCCATCGGGGAAAACTACTACGGCATGTACAGCATCTACATGCTCTTCAAAAGTTCGGAGCCTCGTGGTGCTTGGAATGAGCTGTGGCATCTGGCTGGATGTTTAAGGGTCGAGGAAGGATTGTGAAGGATACCGTCAAATCCCAAGGTCTGTGTGCGGATGCAATCTAAACCGGTCCAGTACAGCTGTCACAGCCCTGTCCCCTCGACACTTGTGGGAAGAAGAACCAATCAATTTCAGTGGTTCGAACATTGAGACCCAGTCAAAAGTTGCAATTGACACGCTGACCGTTGAGAAAGCTATTTCTTTCGATTCAGAATCCCTTACAATGCTCTCTAATACTGAGAAAGCTCCTCCAACACAACCCAAAGGACCAACTCTGAAACACGAATTTGAGGGCCATGGGAGCCATGTTTTGGATTCATCTTCTTGCACGTTCACATCGTGAGTGGGACGTGGGACGACACGATGCGCAAGTAGAACTGCAACACAGGATTTCGAGTCGGGGAATGAAGAAATAAGCATGTATGCAGTGCTGCTTTCACTGGACGGAAAGATAATCGCGTGTGGGAGGGGGAGACGGAAGCGTTCAGAAATAGAACACCGAGGGAGAGATGACTGAAGGCGTTTGGATGGGTCAAGTGATAAGGTCACTGTCATGACCTCCCAGTGGAGTCTATATTGCAAGCGGTCCATTGACGGAAACAACCTTCATTCGAAATGCTCATGGCAGAAAGTGGGAACATCAAGGGGGAACCAATCAAGATGGGGCAGAAGTGGGTAACTGCTCTTGCATATTTGGGAGACAGGCGGGGACGCCCAGGCATTAATTTGCATTTAGAATACCACGACATGCGAGCTCGTGGTCGGTCTGCATCAGAGGAGGACTGAAGCCGAGCGCTGAAGGCGGCTGTCGTTAGTGCGGACAACGCAAAACTTTATTCTGCCTCCGGTGCAATTCGCACGTGTTTTTAATCGATAGCAACTCGAGCCATCGCTTCCAGCATAACGATTGTCCGCGTCCCATTGCACTTTCACCCAAAAACAATGTACTGGCATGCGTGGGCATAAGAAATTTTGCATGGGAATGGGACACAGTCCTATCATCAACTAAACCAGCCTTTATACCAGGTGGATCGCACCTGCCTTGACGTCAGTATTCTTGCATTGACTGCTTTCCTTCCCTTGCTCACATATCTGTCACAGGTCGCCGCAACAAAACTTCCTGTAGAGGAGGGGGGAGATGGCCCATACGGCGACTTTTTTCAAGTAAACCTTCTCTTTTGTCGTGCAAATTGCACTGGTATTGACGCTGATGATTCACAGTCACTGTCCCAGACATATCAGAATTCTTTGGCATCAGCTGGTCGCCCTCGTTATCCAAACCTGTCCTCAACTCAGCGATTTTGGAATATCACCATCCCTTCTCGATGTTACTCACCAGTCCATTGCACTGCAACAACGCTCGAAATACAGTCTCTGCACGCTACTCAGGCCCTTAGTCCAGAACAGTCGCTGTTGGAAGAAAAACAAAGGTCAGCAGTGTACAAGTGTCCTTCAGAGGCACTGGATAGTGCGCCCCCCTTTGAAGACTAATACTCAGGCTTGTCAGTCATCCTCAGTGACAATATTTGTGGCCTGCAATGCAACCACACTCGACACCTCAGCCTCCGCTTCAGGCGATGGCGATGGCGACGGCAAAAAAACCTACTCAGGAATATTACCACTCAGAATTCCTGTCTAAGGTGCGTCGAGCAGTATTTTTTAGATAATAAATAAGGCTATTGGAGGCCTTTCAGAAAATGATCGGCGCTCATTCACTCATTGATCATACATCTCGCATTTTTGATTGAGAGGTCCTGGCCGGGCCAGAGCCTTTTTGATGGGCCTGAATTATGTTTTTACAAGGCGCGACCACTCTAAAGTCAATCCTGGTTCATAGCTTTCAAACCAAACCAAGCCCAGCACATCACCATCACTAACGTCGAGAAAGGTATTAATTGCACCGGTGGAACTACTGACAATGATCATGCGTATTGTTAGGCCCAACTAAGCACGATCTCGCGGACTGTTTTAAGCGGGATTTTTTTCATAGACAACGCCTATTGAATACAGACTCTAATAATAGGTACGAATGACATCACTGGCAGCTTGAATGTTGTTCCTGCAGTTCTACATACATGGTATTGCAATGAACGTTGAGTGAATAACGTTGCAGTGATTTACTACTTGACGTAATATACAGATTTGGTTCGGTCACGACGGTGTACTCCGACGAAACTGGGTGCAACATTGAATGATCTCCGAGGAATAAATTTATTGGCGTCGACTAGAATCTTGGCCACGTTCGGTTTGTTCCTCTCTTTAAAGATGGTCGACAGGCAACCAGAACGTTCAATGCTACTTTGCACAACAGGAAATCCCAAATACAACCCAAAATGTTCGGATTTGAGTGCTGCACACGAGTACATGGGATTTGTATGTGATACTGCCTTCATCTGTAGTAATCTCACTGACTAATTGTTGTAGGACACCATCTGTGTACGACCCGAGCCGGACTCTCGGACTTTTTGTGCGACTTCTCGCACCACCTTTGGATATCGAAAGCCTAAGCTGTGAGGCGCGAGTGCTGAAACGAATACAGATTCGAACGTTGTTGTGAATTTCTCCAATCTCACATGGAAGGTATGATCTTAACAAGTTCAGTCTCTCAAGTTACGGACCGCAGTTGCATCGATATAAAAAGCGGGGGAGAGTAGTGGTTTTCTGCCATTCAATTCCAATCAATATGTCAGTCCTCACAGTACCGAAGCTTGCAAATGAGCTCTTCTTGCGACCCATCGTAATATCGATGAACAGTTTGACCCTGTCAGCCCTGATGTCGCATGTATTGTCTGCCAATGGAAATCTCGATTGGAGACCGGTATGCTCATTAACCTAATACTGCGTAATATTGCTGATGCGTTTGTCTTCGCAGATAACCATCTGTGTCGCATCGGATATTCTCGTCATGGGCTCTGACCATCTCAAGGATAAAGAGGAGGAATTTTCATCGGACCGCAACAACGCCAATGACCCCCGCCTCGCCTCTTGGTTTGTATACTCACGGACCTTTCTCACCACTAGTGCTGTGCTCCTTGCACTAGCACTATCTCAGTGTCCAATTTCGACGCTCCTCACTACGGCAACGTTCGTCGTTCCTGCCTTGCTTTGGACCACCCCGATCAGCTTCAAGGGATTTGGACTGATCTTGAGGGGGTCGTTTGGTGGAGACGACCACAAGCCTTCTACATCTGGTCCTACCCTGGTTATTAAGCGTATCCCTGGCATGAAAGCCATTTTCAATGGCATCATTCGAGGGTACGTCTACATGTTTGCCCTGTAATGACGTATGCGTAAACCAATGTTCCTCAGATACGGCATCTACACCGTCGTCCACTCCGTGTTGGTGGGATCAGGCAATTTGACCAACACACTGCCGTCTCCGTGGAGTGTTGTTCAACTTATAGTTTGGTCGACCGTCAGCCGCTCATGCCACGCAGTACGTAGACAGTATGTGCACACGATGTGACCCTGACCACTGACATGTCTATAGATAATGACTGACGTCCGTGATCTTGATGACGATCTAAAGGCCGGCGTCCCCACCATACCTGTCCTTCTCGGCTCTGTACTCAAAACAAAGGTCATATTGACGGCGTGTCATACGCTGGTTATGCTGGCCTTCATTGAAAACCCGTACATCATGGGAAGCTGTTTATTCGCAGCAGCTCTGGTGTGGACACTCGGCAAACACTCGCCGAAGAAGGCGTTTTTGTTAAGCTCTCATTCGCAGTCCTTGTTTATTGCCTGGTATTTCTTGACTAAATAGCTCCTATCGGCAGTGTCTTGTGTGACAAGATACTAGTTACAAGTACCTTCATAATGTTTTCTAGATGCAACTGACCATCGAAGGATACATTCGTAGTCAGTCGCGTAAATCATGGACGGTATCTTTATTGTGCATAAGCATCAATGAGAAGATGCCACCCCCCAAAAGAACTAGCCCCGACATGTTTACGGCGGATGCGTCAGAAAGTTATCATATCGATGTCCTCATTGGTCGCATGTGACAATCCTCATTAGAAAGAACAGCAACATTCCCAACATGGATATTGCCTAGAAGTATCGTCACTCGTTACCGCAGGAATACGAACAGTGAAAACACTCCATTTGAGTACTCGACAAACGACTTGAAAATGATGATTTGAGGGCGCTGACCCGGAGAAACTCAAAACACGATTAGTGTGGCTGTGCTTTAAGGTTTTAATGCTTATCTAAACGCGAGCTCTGTGTTCGGGATTTTGCGAACGCAAACCTCTTGGCCAGTGTAAGGAACCGTCTAACGTTATAACACTGGAAAGTGCCATCGATTCAACGCTGACCCTTACTATCATCAGCGCACTGCCAACCTCAGTCAGTATAGACCTCGACCCTCAGCTCCCCGTTCTCGTCATTCTCACCTCACTCTCAGTTCCCTGTTCCCAAAACCTGTCGCAACCGCTACACAACTCTCGTCATACTGTCAAATATTATGCCTATTCACGCCACCACTCACTCATTTTTTCGTATCATTTTGCTCTCCTGTCACGCGCGATGCCACCCCTTTCAGTGTCCATGTCATATAATCGATTCAGCATAGCTATACCTGACCCTTAAAAGAGGTTTCGCAGTATAAAAAGTAGCCCATGTACACTCCTTACTGCAGACAATCTGATCCCATGTTCAATTCTCGTTAACATCGGTCCTGCTATATTCTATTTCCTGCCGTCTTGCGCTTATATCATTTTCTATCGTATAACTATCGCTAACATCTGTCCAACTCTACAGCCCAGATACATTTCTTCTCGGTCTCCACGCCCCTTCGAACTTGCAGCGAGAGCCACTCAGGTTCTTACAGTTGCACCGGTATATAAAGTGGGGGAGAGTAGCGGTTTCCTGCCGTCCAATTCCAATCATATGCCAGTCCTCACAGTCCCGAAGCTTGCAGATGAGCTCTTCTTGCGACCTATCGTAATATCGATGAACAGTTTGGCCCTGTCAGCCCTGATTTCTCATGTCATGTCTGCTAATGGAAGTCTCGACTGGAGGCCGGTATGCTCATTAATCAAATATCAGATGATATCACTGATGCAATTGTCTTCGTAGATAACCGTCTGTGTCGCATCGGATATCCTTGTCATGGGCTCTGACCATCTCAAGGATAAAGAGGAAGAATTCTTGGCAGACTGCAATAATGCCAACGACTCCCGTCTCGCCTCTTGGTTTGTATATGCACGGACCTTTCTCTCCACCAGCGCTGTAGTTCTTGCATTTGCACTATCTCAGTGTCCAATTTCGACGCTCTTCACCACAGCTGCGTTCGTTCTCCCTGCCTTACTTTGGACCACTCCAATCAGCTTCAAAAAAATCGAACTGATCCTGAGGCGCCTTCTGGGGATGTATGGTGGAGATGACCACAAGCCTCCTGCATCTGGTCCTCCCCTGGTTATCAAGCGCATCCCTGGCATGAAAGCCATTTTCAATGGTATCATTCGAGGGTACGTCTGCAACTTTTCCCTGAACGACATACGCGTAGACTAATACTCCTCAGATACGGCATCTACACTGTCGTTCGCTCTGTGTTGGTGGGATCAGGCAATCTGACAAACGCACTGCCATCTCCATGGTGTGTTGTTCAACTTATAGTCTGGTCGACCGTCAGCCGCTCGTGTCACGCAGTAAGTGGACAGCATATGCACACGATGTGACCCTGACCACTGGCATGTCTATAGATAATGACTGACGTCCGTGATCTCGACGACGACCTAAAGGCTGGCGTCCCCACCATACCCGTCCTTCTCGGCTCTGTACTCAGAACAAAGGCTATATTGACGGCGTGTCATATGCTGGTTATGTTGGCTTTTGTCGAAAACCCATACATTACGGGAAGCTGTTTATTCGCAGCAGCTCTGGTGTGGACACTCGGCAAACACTCGCCGAAGAAGGCGTTTTTGTTGAGCTCTCATTCGCAGTCCTTATTTATTGCCTGGTAT
Organism: Suillus sp. MG131; assembly: GCA_003313855.1. Classification (NCBI taxonomy): domain Eukaryota; kingdom Fungi; phylum Basidiomycota; class Agaricomycetes; order Boletales; family Suillaceae; genus Suillus; species Suillus sp. MG131. Next base: position 9,339 of record QLOO01000374.1, on the reverse strand, counting down.
TTCTTGACGAGGGTTGTTTAGGTAGATCCTATCGGCAGTACAGACCTTGTACGACAAGTGCCTTCGTCACATTTTTAGATGCAACTGGCTATCAGGGTACATTCGTAGTAAGCTGCGTAGATATAGATGATATCTTTATTGTTATGTATAAGCTCAATTTCCTCGCCGTGTTAAATAAGTGATGACCCAAGTTCCCGATGAAATGCAGTACACCGCTTCATCAGAGAAAAGTTGCATCGTCACGCATGGTATCAGCTGGGATCCCGATCGACGAGAAGACGCCGCCCCTCAAAAGGACCGGCTCCGACATGTTTACGGCTCGATGGAGAATCGACAATTTTGTAGTATTCAAGCTCAAGTTCGACAGCACATGTCGAGTCGACGCAAGATTAGCATGCGAATTTCACCACCAACCGACATCATCTCGGACTCGCAGTCCTATCTCACTCAAAAATTCTTACTCGCATGGCGCCCATATTCAGTCTTTCTGGAATCCCAGTACGAGTCTACAACTTTATACGCTGCATGGTATCGCGAGCGGACCCCGCAACGACGAAAGTCGTACTCAGGGATAAAATACTCGCGTGAGTTTGGCTAGTCTTGAGCCAGATCCCAATTCATGGGATTCATCTAGGATGTCTTCAGAGTCTAGTTTGAGACTAGAGTTAAGTAGATAGATGAGGACGTGCAACTAAGAGATCATCCTCGCTAGTCGCATGTAGCTGTCCATCAGAAAGAACTGCGACATTGCCAACACGGATATGTATCGGTCATTACCGCAGGAATAGGAATCGTGTTCAAGGAGCATAGTTCGTAGTTCAGCCATACTCCAATGACTATGCGTTCCAACTCGGTCTGCTCCTTGGACCAGGTAGTGTCATGCGCCTCCAACCCCCCATACGACTGATCATATCGAGGAACGACAACTACACCATCAACGAGTCAAAGAGCTTCTTGCACGTATGCGTTCGCCAGCATAATATATCCAGATGGGAAACGGTATACCGATGACGATGGCAAGACCTGCAAGAAGGGTGTTGCCCCACCCATAACCGAGTGCGGCGAACATTTGTTGTCCAAAAAGGGGGAATGCGAATCCGAGCAGTGAACGGAACGTCTGATGATGCGTTCAGAGAACGTTGACGATATCAAGAGTAGGGGCAACTTACAGAAGCAGCTGCGGTTGCACTTGCAGCGTAGGTAAATGTATCCACAAGGTACAATTGAATGGGGAGGCTTGTGAGAGGTTAGCGTTGTATGGTGATATGACGCAGGGCACCACCCACAAAGTGGTCATTAATCCGAATCCAAATATAGTGGTACCAATGATGGGCATCATGAAGTGGGCCTTGGCTTGGGCAGACCAACCGTACCAACTAACGTGGGATCAAGTCAGAAAGTGCAAAGATGAAAGCATCTATCTCACAGTAGTCCAACTGGGGCGAAAAGCGAGCCGAATATCAGAGCAGGCACGCGCATCTCTGGCTTACCCTTTCCTCCGTTTTGTGCAGCTAGCTGGATAAGAGATGCACTTCAGTCAAAACAACCAAAGCAGAAGCAGGCTTAACGTACGTAATTGTATATTTTCCCGGAAAGTTTGACGCCGAAGATGGTGGCGGATATGAATCCCAAGCCAAGTCCGATATATGCCAGGCCTGAGATTCCTATGCTGAAGTGGTACACTTCCGAAAAGAGGCCTGGGCGCAAGTTTTTAATAATTGTTCCCATAGTACAAGACGAATACGATCTCACTGGGAAATGTTGTAAACATCAGATAGTAGATACCTGATGGTGTATTTCAGTCTGCATCTAGCAAAACTCGATGTACGGTGCCCAGTACTGACCATAAATCCTACATGAACGACATCAGTTAGCCGTTTGATATTGATTAAATTGAACTTACAGAGCCATGTATAAACTCAGGATGAAACATATAAAACTCCGAGTCAAAAGTATCATCGGCCGCTTGAGGTTGATCCATAAATAAGTCCATTTGCCCATGTGATGTGCGGTCAGGGTGGGATGTCCTACAGTTGCTTTTTCGAGATCTGCAGCCATGTTTTCACGACGGAGCCTAATGACTGGTGCGTAGGTTTCTCTCATGAAAGGGATGCCAAGCACTGCTGCGATCCCACAGATCGCGACGACGATATAAAAATCATATTGTATGCCGATCGACTCTGCCATGAAACCTCCGATGACGGGGCCGATAGCAGGACCTTTCCAGAACTTAGTCTCGTGTCAAGGTGACAGAGCGTGAAACGCACCTATCAAGGGTCCGAGATTATATAGTGCCATTCCTGCAGCACGATCGCGTTCGGAGAAGAGGTCGCTGACAACACCTCCGCCGCATGCTATGGGCGCACTCCCAGCAAAACCAGCTTGGCAGGGAGTAAGAAAATGTATGAGCCTAACCGTTGCATGACGTACCTAGGAAACGAAAAACAAGGAAGGATGTAGTGTTGGGCGCAAAAGCACAGCCAAGATTGAACCCGAGGAAGAAGAGGTTGGCGAAGTGGAGTACCTTGAGCTGGTGTAGGGAGACGGTTCTACTGGTCTTAAGGAGAGAACGACGCACCCACACACGACCATATACTTCGGACACAGGTGCGACAATTAAAGGGCCGATAGCGAATGACAGAAGGAAGATGCTGAGAGTCAACGCTGTGATTGTTGGATCGGTTATGCCATATTTTATGGCTAGGTCTGGCAAACCAGGTGCCATGACAGAACTTGCTAATGGAGTCACAAAAGTGTAGAGCCCAACCTGACAGGAAAGATTAGTCTTCGTGGTTAATATCTCTGACAGAAGAACTAACGATTGCAGTAGTTGTCCATTTTTTTGCGGGAGACCAATTCCTGGGGTTGGCCTGGTCTCGTTTCCATTCATCCTCTAATTTGTCCGGGATTTGGTCCTCGGGAATGTCGTCTGAGACGGCGGACACTTCATGCTGGGGAGGCGGAGTATGTTGGTCACTTGAATGACCTGCATCCAGTACGTGAGTGTTGGAGCTCTCGTCACAACCCGATCCTGGAGTAGAGGCCGGCATTGACCAGCGCTGCAGGCAGGAAGATGGGATGATAAGACATGTCTGGGGACAAGTTGTTAAATAGAGGGTGGTGACCGAGCAGGTATTACTGTATTATGTACAGTTACAATTATACTTTGACAGGTGCACATGTGGTAGTCGGATCCAGACCACGGCCCTCTTTTCATTGGTTGGACTCAGCACTCACTTGTCACTCAAAAAGTGGTGACGAGTTCAGAGTGACACTAGCGGTCAGGGTCTGCCAGTTTGGTGCTAGTAGGCGGAGTAAGCTACCTCGGTACCTGCTGATTGCAATATTAATATTAGTCCTCGCTATTCGCAACGCTATTGCAACGAACCAACGACCATTGCGCCTCCCGCCCGCGGCCCCCGCCTTTCTCGATTGCCATTGTCAAGTCGGTTGGTATGGCATGCTGACTCCAGCGACCCGCTCGTCCATGGGGCAAGTATGCAGTGTTTAAAGAGTAGAAATGATATATATATACACGCCTAAGATTGAGCCAAATCGAGGGAGTTGTTGAGCCCGTCGTGTGCGACCATGAGCGGAACTAGTGTTACAGTGGTGGCGCGTTATTACCAAATACGGTACTTTCGCCAGTAACGGCCCGGTCCTCACTTGCAACTATTACTAGTAAGATCTACTCTAACGCGTCCAATTGGAACATTGTCCACCCTTCGTGGAATGTACTGTTCTAAGTAACGGGCGATCTGTCCATTATGAAGGGACATCACCGAAGGATCTTTCACTTGCCACACTGCAACATCCTTCCTTAGCCCTTTTATTCTCAGTCCGTATTTAACTTCCATGTCACAAAGCAAACAATGCTTCTAGGCTGGTGTACTTAGATTCGTCATTCCACGACAAGCACAAATATTCCCATGCGAAAGCGGTCTGCAGGTGTACGAACATTATTGCGATGCTCACATTTTGGGCGGTTGTCTCTGTTCACCAGTTGGTTATATAACCGCATATCTCTTGCAAAAAAATAAAAGATCGCCTTCGGGTCCCATAGTATGACTCTGGACGGTCCGAGACCTTGTACACTCGTAATTGGTTTGAAGCGCAATTGAGAAAATTCATGTGAGATAGACGAAGACTTCGTTAGCAGTGAGGCCTGCGACGGGTGCAGCACCTGGAGCTCGAATGTTGGTCACGAGAGGACGTGGCAAGTATTTAGTAGAGTAAAACAACAAAAGTGTGATGGCTCATGTACCTGATGTCTAAACCAAAACTCAAACCGTATCGTATCAATCTATCTTCCTACTTGAACCCACAATGGCAGCGATTCGGTTCTAGACGTGCTGCTACCCTTAGTAGCGTTGTGTTTGGGGGCGAGCGAGTCCGTAAGTTCCTTGACGGCATCACCAGTATTGCGGCGTTCTACATTGAAAAAGTCACCCAAGAGCATCAGCGACTAAGCGACCTGTATGATTCAAAGTGAAGACAACCGAAGACGTGTCACATAGCAATGACCGCAGGAATGAAGCCACTACAGACCAATGTGAACATGAGCCGAGTCTCTGAACGGGACGCCAGCAGATTGTGAGAATAGTCACCAGTCACCAGTCATATGATGATGCGATGACACAAACACGTTCAAGATCTTGAAAAACAAACATTTAAACGTTCAAGCTTAATCTCCACAAGCTAGCAGATCTGGGTGGACCGAAAATCATCGCGCTTGGTCATGACACGGTGATACGAATACGTTCAAGATAGATCTTTCAAACGCTCAAAGCTCATTCGGAGCATCGAGCGTAGATCTAAACCCTCGATTTGGTTCATCAGAAGTTCAGTTTGAATTGCGTCGAGCAAACCTTTTGCCCATGCTAGTAACTCCCTGGACTTAGCCTGTGAGTCCTTTGCCACGACTTGGCTTCGCAAGGCGATATTTTGTTCCACGCCAAATTGCCAATAGACCTCGCTTCACAACGTAGGTCGTGGCAATCGTCTGGAATTGCAACTATATCAGTTCGAGAGCGGATTTCAGCTCTTCTACATAAAGACCAGTATACAGCACGTACAGGCAAGCCATCTTCCTGTCGTCCCTTCAGTTTTATCTGAGCTCATACTACTAGCACATCCTCACGAAAAAATGCGTTTGGCCTTCGTCGTCGCCGTTTTCGCTGCTGTAGCATCTGCCACTGACGTTGTCAGTGAGAGCTGTCCTATCTTCTGCATTGTTGATGGTCACTGCAAAGGCTGCTATCAAGAGCCGTATTGTGTGAGTATGAGTACTTTGTATTGCACAAAATAACTCACCAGCAGGGCAGGTCTTATTTGTATGCTTCCCACATCGGTGAACTGGATGAAAAGGTTATTTACAGCTGTTTGCAAAAAGGTTGAGAGTAGCGACATGTTGAGAAAGAAAAATGAAAATAAACCAGCATGAACATCATACATCATGCACATGAGTCAGTCAGCTCTTCAAAAAGTCGTCCGCTCGGACAACCCTGAACTCGGACTAGATGCTGAGCATAGAACCGTATACGAAGTATGATTCACTGTACACTCGATCACATCTAATTTGTATATGAGATCTCCATAATGGATTCATTGCTACGATCATCATTGGGTCTGCAAATATTGGTTTCAATAAGTGTGAGGAATGGAAGGACCCTGAAGACTCACCCCTCTCGGCACTTATGCCAGTGCTGTCCATGCGCCATGCGGCTCGAATCAAGCTCAGGACCTCCTCTGGGTATCACTAACACAGTCGCAGGGTTATAGAATAATTGTCGAGAAGCGGGGGGTACCCAGAACAACAGCCGATGATTGGGCCCAACAACCTATCCACTGTCAGTATTCAGGAGAAATGGGGTCGAACTACGGTTGCCATGGGATGCTCTTTCTGTTAACTCAGAAATGTTGCGCAGGGCATGAGTGGAGTTGGGCGAGAAGGAAATGAACTGATTGTTCCAAGTATTCGATGTGATGAAGCTGTACACCTCAGACAACTTCTCGAGAAGTTGGAGTACCGCTGCGTCGCGATTCGCTTGAGCTATAATAATCTGCACAAATGATTGGTAAACGGCGGGAGATGGGACGAAAATCAAAGAAATCATACTTTAGCTGCACATGACAATACGCCCAGTGCCATCCTTGCATATGGATCCACCTGTGGAACAAGATTAGTTCGGTTTAGATTCAGAGGAGGGTCCATACATTCGCGATCTCTCTGATGACAGAGTCGAATATCCTGAAGGGTTTGAGATATGTGTCCTGAAAATCGTCAGCAGCATTGAGATCCGCTTGTCCGTCTTGGCCAACAGACGCCACAGTTACCGCAGGTCCCGAAAGTGGATGCATGTGCATTGTAGCATGTTGTGCATTCCGAAGTGCTGATTGGGTATCAGTCTCAACTTCCGCACCAGACAGAGCAGCCTGAGCCAGCGCGATTACCAGAATTTAGAGAGTACAGAGACTGGAGGGCAAGTATGAGAACCTACCTCAATATTCGGGACCGATGAAGCAAGGTCATGATCGATATTCCGGGGAGCAGGGCTGTGGCTAGGGGAAGCCTTCGAGCACTTGTTGCAACCTTAGTCGTATTCAGGATACTCATTACGCGTGCTCGTGGACTCACCGAGATCCCTAACTTGTTCACGCCGTCTTTAACACTGCCCAGAAACTCGCCCAGAAACCGACGAAGTCTGCCACGGGGTCGGTGCTAGACACGTCACTGTCATTACTAGGAGTAGAGTAGACAACTTCCCCATCTTCCATTTGAGGCATAACTCACAATTTAACCGTCGTCGGCAAGTATGAGAGGGAATATGCTAGATTTGGTCTGACTAATAGGACGGCCGTTTCTCCTCGTGTAGCGATGGTCTTCGGATCAACAACTGCCAAGAAGCTTGTTCCTGCGTCCCACGAGTCGGTCCAACCTAATTGCACCAAGCTCGAATGCTATCCAGAGTGCATAGATACACTGCGTGAATTCCAGCGTGAAATGAAAGGTCCCTCGATGGAAAAAAATGGAGCACGCAGTACGTGTATTGTGTATTTCCTCTGGGAGGCGGATTATAACCATACTCGCTGGTCGATACGTGAAACCGAGCGTGTTTGCTCCGAATCGTATGTTCCAGTATTTCACGCTCATCGACGGGTGGCATACAACACAGCGACAAAAGAAGAAAGAGTGTGTGGCAAGGAATGTTCATTCGTTTGTTGTTCAACTGGCTCTGATGCTGAAGTCCGTGTTCGTAGCAAGACGAATCTAAGTATCCAAAAGCGTACTAGCTTCAAGATAAATTATTCGATTAGGAAGCAGATAAACAAGGGCTACGAGGGAATGTTCAAGAGTCAATTCGATATGTGATGAGCGCTAGCATATAGGCGACGCGCCTGATTAGTAACCGCAATCCTCCTATTCCAACATGGAAATGCACTAGAACGCTCGGCAGTGAACAATTTCTCGCCTTCCCTGGTTGAGAACACGGACCGAAGCTTATCGGAATGTGAGCCTAGGGTGCTTGGGCGCTTCAGTTGCACAGCTTATGCACAGCATAAGCTGTGAAGTGAACACGAGGATACAGCATGTAAAAACGCACTATCATTCAAAGGATTCAACTCTGACTTGACCGAAACGCCCACTGTGCCCTGCCGTCAGCTCGTCGTCGTTGTGCTCGTGAGTGTTGATTTTGGAATTTGATGAATGAATGCTGAGATGGCGCTGCACTCGGCAGTAGGAGTTGTGGAACATGGCTTCACCCATCAGTAGAAAGAAAGAGACATCAGTGATAACGCATTTTTGCCAGAAATTTGAAGGACACACTAAGGCTATCCGGGGCGTCATACACCTGCCAGGAGGACAGCGGATCATGACTTGTTCACAGGATGGCTCGCTCCGAGTGTGGAACTTGAAGAGCGGAAAACAGATAGGAGAAAACTGGAGAGACGGACATAGTGGAGTGTGGAGTATAGCGTTGTCTCCAAACGGGAAGAAAGTGGTTAGTGGGAGTTCGGATGGTGCAGTGAGGTTGTGGGACATTAAAACAGGCAAGGTTATCACAAAATGGACGGGGCATACAGGGGCAGTGGGGTCTGTCTGCTGGAGCCGAGATGGTCGGAGAGTGTTAAGCGGATCTGACGACGGGACTGCAAGGCAATGGGACGCAGAGACAATCCCCGAGCCAATCGAAAACCTCCTCCCATCAATCATAACCGGGCACGAATCAGTGTTTGCAGTCGTCTATTCACCAGACACGACTTCGATTGCGACTGGTGGTTACATACATGAGCCTGGGACTCTAGACCCCATGAAGTGCCCAGTCAAAATCTGGGATGCCAAGACAGGCAAGCTAGTTGCGACTCTCAAAGGACACACCAACTTAGTGACTTGCCTCGCTTGGACCAAGGATGGAAAAACGCTTGTCTCCGGGTCAGCCGATTGGTCGATTAGGACATGGAATACAACCAGATGGGAGCAAACCGCGGTACTGGATGAACACACTCACTATGTCAATGCCATTGCAATATCTCCAAATGACCGCATCCTTGCAAGCGTTTCGTATGACGGGACAGCACGATTGTGGAACCTCGAAAATGGACAACCCATCAGTTTGCCCATCCAGCACGCAGAGCCAGTGTTTCGCGTGTCGTTTTCGGCGGGTGGAAAGCGACTAGCCACTGGCTGCCGCGACAAAAATGCGTACTCATGGGATGTTGCTGCGATTCTTAGAGAGGCTGGCCTCGATGACCTTCTGTTGGATCCAAAGGTGAGTTTAGTCTCATTGCATTCCATTCTCACAATTGAACTCGCTCTGCCAGGCTAGAAAGTCAGCACCCCGCATATGTGATACATTCATGAAAGATATCATCTTGTTCAACATACACATTATAGGTCAATGCTGCACGACCTCCGATCAAAGTATATCCGCCTGTTAATCGCGTCCCCCATGGTTTTTTCATCTTTGAGGTTCACTTCGACGCGGTCTATGAGCAAGGAAGGAGTTTATTGATTACTGACTATGAGAGAAGTGAACAAGGGAGGTAAGGATTGGTGATGGGTTTTCGGGCGAAGGCGCGCAGCGCTTTCCGGCCCCGGGGAAAAGGACTCAGCCTAAGAGAGAGTTGAGCTGCGATTCCCAGGTATTAGGAGTTCGGCGACGCATCGAGCGAGACTTTAGATTCCCAAATTGTAGGAGACGGACGAGGTACTCACATATGAGATTTTGGCCTTGAGATATGTCCTAGCGAACCGGTGGTATGGTGCAATGAAGGAATTCGTCATGCAGGGCGGGAACAGCTTGCATGTATGGGGCCATGATTTGAGCGTGTTTCCGT
>QLOO01000368.1:0-13661 GCA_003313855.1 Suillus sp. MG131 | reverse complement strand
GTTCCCTTAGACAGCAGTAGATGACCCACTAGATGAGTCGAACCACTGCGTAGCCAAATACGCGACGTCCGGAGCTTGGTATGACGCACCCACTACATGAGCTAAGGAGGTAGAGTAGAATGTTATGACTGTCTGGCAGTCATGCGACAGCTCTAGACAAGCTGCTTCAGAGGTAGATGGGGTAGCATCGATGAAAGATACGAACCTTCAGCAAGGGACAAAGTCCTCAAAACTGAAACGATCGCGAGGACGCGATCAGCAGATACTTTTGCTGACATCGACCAAGCGTGAACGGGGTGATCATGATGGTAAATGGTGGTGGCATGCGCACTGGACATAATGTGTGGCTTAGATGAGTATATGCAGATGCAAAATGGTGATTGACGTACGACGCAAACCCTACAGTGCTCGGTGATGGGCTGGTACCAAGCCTATTTTCGCAGATTTCGTCTATGTCAGGACTGAGTCCAGGCGTTAGCAATGCGGACAATACAGCACGAAGCTGTAAAAGTGTAGCGTTTGAAGGGACGGATGATGATAACGAAAGTCCCGAAGATTTAACGTTCACGGAGGTGTATTTTAGAAAGCGATCTAGACTCAGCAACAGGGTGCATACTTGAGGGGGTAAAGATCAATTACACCAGGGTAGTGCTGATAGAATGAAACACGTACATGAAACAGGCCCAGCAGATCCACTAAGCGTCGAAATAGAGATTGAAGTCAGCTCCGACTTGTCGAGGGAGCTTAAGACATCGTCAAGGCTTATACTGAGCTGGCAAGGTGTAACTTACATGTCGATCCAGCCACCAGCATCCACGAGCTCTTTGGCTTTCTCTCCTGTCGTTGCACGAAGAAACTCACCCGACTCAACATCCCAGACACGCGCACCCCCATCTGCGTAGATCAATATTGCACGGTTGTTATCATCTCCACCCGCATAGATGCAGGCTATCGGAGAAGACGCCCCAGGAATGAGGTAAAGCCTAGATCGATTTCGTTGAGTCACAAAACTAGTGGCTGATCAACTGAAGCCCACATCTCGAAGCCTTCTATCGATACCACAGCAATAGTTCCATCACCTGAGACGCATAGTAACGATCCCCGTAGAGGCCCGGCGGTTTCGTTGGATTGTAGCACCTGGGCTACACGCATCAGAGGTATGATAAATGGAGTAAATCGCGCTTGGAGCTTTAGGGATCTAGTGGACGGGAATTTGAGCTATAGCCCATTGATGCAGGTGTTGTACGCACTCCAGTGCCCAGATAGCAATGCCACCATCATCTGTTCCTCCTAAGATATATCGTTCTCCCATGCGGTCATTTCGGACAAGATGCATGTTCAATATAGACGAGGGCAAGCTCATGTCTGATACTTTATCAAATAGCACATCACTGCCAGATGTGGGAGAAAAGGTGGAAAGAGGCGCAGATTGTATATGGTACATTCGCTGCAAAAGGCACGGCAATGAAGTTTGTCGAATGTGGCCATCACCTGGAACCCAAAATTAGAAGGTAGGACTTTAAAAGCGTAATCAGCACCGACTATAACCCAGCAAGACGAAGTTGAGCTCCACGGGCAGAACAGACATCAATGTTGCTCCTCCTGGGATGGCACCACTAGGCGGACTTTGTGCTCTCCACAATATTCGGCGTTGCTGCTTGGTCGGCACGTCCTGTCTGGGATTGATAGTATGGACCACGATCTCCTTCTGCCCTGATCGAAGCTGCCTGAGCGCAAGGACATCGTGAGGGGCCGATCTTGACCATGACAGCATCAATGAAGGGCCACCAGAAGTTGTCGTCGTGTGAATTGCTCTACGATTCTTACGGTGAGCTCTTGACTGCACAAATACGAGGAAATACATACTGAGCAATTATCGAGGTTCCAGAAAAAGTGGTTACTGTGTTATTATCGGCATCAACGCGCCGCAAACAGTAGTGAGAGATGTTGTCCTGCAACATAATTTTAATTCAGCACTTGCATGAATAGTATCCCAGGGTGTACTGACACTAAGTACCACAAACGCTTCGTCATCCACGAAATGCACGCCTTGAATCCTACCCCGGCTCCTAAAAGGAACAAAGAAAGTTGTAAGAGATCCCTCTTGCTCTCCTGCAGTGAATCCCTTGAACAAAGCCTTTAGTTCTCGGGGCGAGTATTTGATGAGATCCGACTCACCGTGATATCTGTATTCGACCACGCAAGTCCTATAACCCTCTCATTCAAACCAGCATGGCGGGCAGTGATACCTTCAAGTAATACCTCTGGAGATGAGATCACAACGCCAAGGGATTCTTCTTCCTCTAGCCGGACTCGCCCAAGATTACTTGTCGCGATTGTAGGAGGGATGCTCTCTTGCTCTGTTCCAGAATTATGATTTTGACCTAGGAGAGCAACGCTCTCGGCACTTTTGCTACCAAAAGCTTTGAACGGGTTCGGGATCGCCAATGACCTATTATCTTCTTGAGACTGAGTCGGAGAAGAGGTGAAGGACCGCCCATGAGCTCGTAATTCATACGCGGGGATGATAGTCAAGCACCGAGTGACCAGGTAGTTCGTTGAACTAATATATACTAGCTGAAATGAACCTTGAAGAAAGATAGGATGAATGTTACTAAAAGCAGCAAAATACATCCTACCGTCGGTATTCACAAGTAACTCTATGCCAGCGGCCGGCCCATCGACTTGCCACACATCAGAGGCGAGCCTTTCGAACCTTGTTGGATGCACACCGTGCGGGTCCCCCACAGAAAGTTCAAACATATTCAGACGTGCTTTGGGATCACGAGGTTCATCTGCAAGGCCGAATGTCTCTGCAAAAGGAGGCTGCGAAGGTGATGCACACGCCAGAATGTGGTACGTTTTCTACATCGATGTACAAATAAACCTTGTGGAAGCAAAAAACAACACAACGACGTACGTCCCACGTAGACACCATCCGGATGGCCTCCCATTTCCAAAACTGATCCTGATATGATCTCATGGTTGTGCATTCACATGTGGCCACACACGTATTATCCCGCATGTCAAAAGCAGATAAATTGCTAGGAAGCTCAATGGGCTAGCAATGTAGGTTGGTAGCGATAGAACGCACCCTGATTCTTGAAGGACCACTAATAGGTCAACCTCCTCTATATACCGCATGGCAGATGCTGCATTCCCAGGTCCGCAATGATCAAGGATGATGCTTGCCTTAACTGTTCCACGAGACGGTAAGCCATCGTAGGGAGGGGATAACTGACGAGGAGACGGCGGTGCCGAAAGTGATTCTGGGGGAAACGTCGGGGAATTTGTCGCTGAAAGCAGCGATCTGGCACTATCCTTGTTTTTGCTTGTGCTAGAAGCACCTGAAGGTGAGTTTGGCAAGGTGGGCAGAAGTGTTGGAGAGGCTGGAGCAGGCGACTGCTCTATGACCACACCTCTATCAAAGCTGGGAAGGATCGAGTCTGCGAGAGTGCGCCTGTGCTTGCTGTTGCTCCTGAGTATATCCTTCAATCGTCCAGGTTCGTCTTCGAAGTCAACATAATTCTTTGGGGCTTCTACTTGTTCGCGTGATACGCCAGAAACCACCCGTGCTCTGGCGGACACATTGATTAGAGCTTGATTGAATGATAACGACGAGGGTGACTGTAGTGATCGAGAGTGCCGGCGAGAGTGCGAGGGAGATGAAGACGGGCCGGTGTGTGGATTGTGTTCAGAAGGTGGTGTGACGGTGAGTCTTGCACGGGAGTCCGAATTTGGAGTACTGGTAGGGTAGAAGCTGAAGACGTTGATGGAACCCTTGGAGCTGCCGACAGCAGTATGATGTAAGCCATTTTCTGTTCTCCAGGATACGAACGAAGTTATCTGTTCCGAGTTGAAGTCAGACTCTATGATGTTTATTGGAGGACCGCTAGCATCCTGAATGCTTGCATAGGCAGGAAATGTGAGAGGAAGGAGCATTACAATGAACACTCGGGACTTTATTCACGACGATTCCAATATCGGGTCATAGAAGTGGGGAAGACAGACTTGCCAAATGTAAGCAACCACTGGCAGGCGGTTGTTTGATTCTAAAGTCTTTGCCAAACAGCTGTAAGCAATATCAAACAATCTATATGTTCAGGCTTAGTATGCTACATGTGGCTACTACTTGACGCCTTGGTGTCTGAATGAGATTATCAGCTTATTTCTGGGCGCGATGAAACCGCATCAGCTTACCCCGCTTGCCATCGATCCATTTTCATCAAGTTTCGCTGTTTTAGTGGTCAGGGTTTCAACTCGTGATGTCTACGGTGATATCGTCCGATCCAATCAAACACCGCTCTGCTTCTCTGGGTCCAAATTTCCTTTGTAGCTACTTCACCGCATCGCAGGTCTGGCCTATCATAGCTTCTGTTCACCTGATGCTCACTTGTCAATCATAGGCGAAGATGAGACCGGCCTCTCTACATTCACCTCGACTCCATACCCCAGATTCAGCCTCGGATAAGAAACGCGTCCTCTTGCAACCAGTTGAAATCACTTTTGCAGCAGAGCCTCCTTTATTGCGCCCACTAGTTTGGAACATGTAAATTGACTGTCACATATCTAGGGAGGCCAACACCACACACAAAACATACCTCTCACACGTTTCAGACAATTTTACGTGCAGGACTTGTGGTGCAGCCACAAAAGACTACCGTGATAAACAATTTTCGTACAGCGTACCCCAAAATTTGTTCCGTCCATCGGAAGTGGCGCTCCTTCCAGTAGCGATGAGCGCCCGATGGACGTATTAACCAAGATCGAATGCGATTGGTTTTTTTTTTTCATTTTAATGACAAAGACATCTTCAATTGGCTCTTGGAACTGCCGCCGCAGTCAAATGGAGTCAAGTCGACGGATGACATGTAATATTGCTAAGACCGCATCCTCCGCAAATTGAGAACCTCGTGGACATGATCTTGTGCCGCCGAGATCGCACTTCAAAGTTCACCGGCGCACTGCTGTCTGCTGAATTTGCCTTGTGCACCGCTTCCAGGTTGTGGAGTGAGAACCTTTTCGTTGCTAACCAACAGTAAAATGCCAACTGGACCAGTATGTGATACTATCCGTACTGTAACGAATAGCCACATATATGAATAATAGATACATTAGTATGTGCTGATGAACCCGCAGTACTTTTATTTTGATCTCAAGCTCCCCCCTCGAGTGCGAATAGTGATAAGTCCCAAAATTAACGCTCAGTGTTATGCTAGATCCTTGGGTATCATCCCATACATAGCCATTCCGTCCTGCGGTGGCAACGCAGTAACAAGTGACCGAATTAGCGGCCGTGTGTCTGAGGCGATAGTCATGATTAGCGTGGGAGTGAAAGGCATGATGATGATGGTTTACACTGTGACATCGCTGTCTAACGTCTAGTATTGGCTTGTCTTCGGACAGTAATGTGCCCATCTTCGCACGACGGACTGGGTGTACGTCTCGTGTCATGTGCCTGAGGGAACATGAGTTAACATCTGTGAGGATAAATGATGGGCCAAGCGTACGTTGAGCGCTGCAAAGGCATGCGTGGCTGCATGTTGCCTCTGTTTTTGCATAGCATACTCCATCTATTGAATCCGTGTTAGCTGTGCACTGCGCAAGGCACGTCTCAAGAACTTGCCTTCGCTCTACTATGTGACCCTGAATTCGAATAATGCATCATATCGTGTGGCACCGCAGACATGGTTGGCAGAGCTGCCAGAGAATGCGTCATGGACGGCAATGCAACAAGCTGAGGAGGAGGCGATGATGTAGAGGAATTCGATGAGATTGACCTATCCGAGTATGCCATCGATGAATTAGAGTTGGTGCGCTGGTACTGCATAAGAAGTCGCTTTTGCTTGGATGAAGGTTTGTTGCGAGTCAAGGTTTATATCTTTCTCGTGAACGCCGGTATTGCCACAGTACCTTAACGTTGGCGCGGATATTACCGAGCCATGATGCAGGTTGACTAGACCGTGAAACGGGAATCTTGTCAATATTATGAATTCCCCGTGCAAAGGCGATCAAGGGGCGGAATGAGGGGCTAGACGTATGCAGCAAAAGCTAACTCGGTTTGAACAGATTTAGGTCCCAGGCCACGTTGTTTCCTGCGTACTCGTAGTCAATTCGATTCGGGCGCCCTGGAAATGTCGCATCCTATGAAGAACGTTCTGACTCGGAGGTGACAACTCCCTACCAATTCAGGTTGAATACATAAGCATAGCGCGTGTTTCGCAAGCATTTCTATAATACATCCGTCGGGTGTGTATCAGCACGGCTAGGTCATGTAAACATGCATGTAAACAGCACCAAGGCCGATGAACTCACTTGGTGATTACACTATTTCGTCACGTAAGTAGATTTCAACTGTAAACGTGCTGCAGTATACATCATCTATTCTTCCATAGTCCATCGACGAGCAGATGCTGCCCATTTTCCGAACGATTCCACTCATTTCCGTCGAAATACCACAATGTTCGGTTGCTTCCTGTGCGGAGAATGATGTGCTCTATAGAAGGGCAGTATGTGTGGAGTTCAGTTGCAAGCATGCGTTGCAGTGAACCTGTATTGGGTAGAGGTGACCATCGGGATACATCGACTTCGAGATCTCGTAGGTCATGCATAGCCAAAAGAGCGTCATGAATCATGCTGCGCTTAAGGTAATGATATAAAGATAAGCTATATGAAAGAGGTAAAGAATGCAACTTACGTGGGGAAAAGTCATTGGTAATGGGATAATTCCAACATAATGAAGGTCAGGGCACACAAATGAAATGAGCTTGATCGCTTCCACCGACAATTCCTCGGGCATATGAATGATGTTCAGTGAGCGAAGAGTTCGCGAGATGGTAGCAAGACATGGAATAAAATCCAAAAGTTGCTTGTTAGTGCTTCTATCCAAAGGTATACGAAGATGGCGAAGGCCGCGAGGGAGAGAAAGTAACTGCATGGCTGAAGCGAGGTGTCCATCAAAGGTGCACAGGTCAGGCAAGCTCCCATCTTCAAATTGTGGCGCATCTTCATCTATACCGCCCGAGATTTGGAATTGCCTAAGCTTGTTCTGGCTTTCCAGGAACTTTATGATATGTCGATTCCACGGGAGGCGAAAGTTTGCTTCTCGGAGCTGAAACGGGATTTTTGGGATGTCATCCAATATCCAAGTATTAGCACGGGCTGGATCATCAATGTAGAGCACGTCCAGACAACGCATTTTCCAAAGTGCTTTCTGCAACATGTTCCAAAAGCGAGTAGGTAGCTCTGTTTGAGTGCGCCTTGCAGTCTGGTAGAGATAGAAGGAGCGGACGTATGGGCCCAGACGCTCCTGCGATACGATACTCTCGCACGCTCGAAAAATGACGTTGATATCACCGGACATGATAATCTCGTATAGCTTGATCTCTGCAGATTTCTGAAGAGACTTGCAGGTCAGGCACAGTGCTGTGAGATCGCATCGACGTGTCCAATGGATGATTCGATGACATGCTTCAGGAGGCAGCGCCATTGTTGTCATATTTGACATCAAGTGCCAGAAATGAACGACTGCCAATCGCGACAAACGTTGAAGTCGCGTGTATGCATGTCAGCTAACCAGCTCCACCTCCATACTGGGATTTACGTACGATACGGTTGAAATTTAAAATATGGTGTCCTTCGGATGGACCAAGGCCCAAGGGGAAGCGTCAACCTGGTTACCTGGCTCCGCATTCCGAGGTCAGAAAATGACAGTGGAATCGTAGGTAATTTGAATTCACCTGAACAAACTGTTACCGCTGTGATAATGGATCTGGAAGGAAGACCACCCAAGAGGATGAGCAGTCGTGATCAAGAGCAAGAACAACGTGTGGCACTGAAGAAGGAAGACAGACGGATCCAAGAATCGAAGCCACACGTTTTTGTCCTTGGGGCGATTTCGTAACCTGTGCACACTTTTTGCTTCCTCCACTCACTGGACATTTCTGCATTCAATTATGATGGCTGTTTCGCGCTCAGATCTGCTAGCTTGGTTGAACGAGCTTCTGCAGCTGAACTATACCAAGATTGAACAATGTGGTACCGGAGGAGCTTACTGTCAAATCCTTGACTCCATCTATGGTTCGTGCAAGTCTCATCATCGACCTCAACCAGATCGCTTTGGAGGTCGGCCCGCTATGATATCTAAAGTTCTTTTACAGGCGATCTTCCAATGGCACGAGTCAAGATGAACGCAAAGCACGAGTACGAATTCGTCGCCAATTTCAAAGTCATGCAGAACGTCTTCAAAGCAAAGAAGATTGATAAGGCGTGTTTTTCATCCCGTCAACGCGTCAATCAAACTCACTTTTACTTTTTAAATGTAGCCTATACCCATCGAGAAGCTTGTCAAATGCAAGATGCAGTGCGTTGATTCATGGATCCCACAATGTTATCACCCCCGATACTGACCGTATATGCATCATCAGGGACAATCTAGAGTTCTTGCAATGGATGAAGCGATTCTGGGATTCCAATTACGGGGGACAGGGCTATGACGCAGTTGGACGTAGACGTGGTGCACCAGCTGAACCACCAGCAACCATTGCTCCGCTTTCGACTGGGGCACGCAGCGCCAGTGCCGTTCTGGGGGTCGGCGGTCGATCCGGTGGAAAGACGCCTATCAGCGGACATCGGGCAGGTTCTACGCAACCTAATGAAGCTCTGCAGGCATTGCAGACCCAACTCCGCGAGATGTCGACGCACATGGAAGGCCTAGAGAAGGAAAGGGACTTCTATTTTGCAAAAGTATGTCGTCACCCATCCCTATCGGATGCACGATTTGACCTTTGTACAGCTTCGGGATATCGAGATCCTCGTTCAGCAACAAACAGAGACACTCGAGGGTCAAGGCAAGGAAGACGACAACCTGAAAGAGATTCAAAAGATCCTCTACTCAACAGAGGTAGGCACCACTTCATAATCATAACCGTCTTTCTTGAGCTTATCCGAAACTCACCGGCCTGAGCAGGATGGTTTCGAAGTTCCTGAGAATGGCGCTATTGTCGATGAAGAGGAAACTTTCTGATTGCGCATGGCGCTGGAGTTTAGGAAGAAGTCTTCGTGTCATATCCTATGATATCACCTTTACCCTCAAAACCAAGTGTTCATTAGCATTAACTTCTCATTTTTGCACGTTTCGTTGTTCCATCCCCTGTCCTTCATCATAATCGGAGTCTACCTAACTGCTCTCCTGCACTTAGCTCTAATATTCGTATCTCTACGCATTTGTGGAATCTCTCGTTCTGAACCTTTGACAAAGAACAGATACCAGCAGTAGTTTCAAAGGATTAGATCCGCAGGCTCAATGCAATTTTCAGGGTACGCTCTAATCTCCCTATGTACACAAAGGAAGAAGATAGCCGCTCTTCCTGGCTCGAGCTCCCATCTTATAATCTGATCCATTGATGGCAAAGAACAATTGAAGCAACAAGTACAACACTTTGAGTTACAATTACAACATAGCATTTCGACAGGCTGATCTACACAGGAAGTTCAGAATTCTTTTCAACTGCTCTCAAGAATCTATCTGGATTGCTGATTTGCCAGGGTCCTCGAAAGATTGTACGCCGCGGAAATGAGGGTCACATGGCTGAACAGAAATGTTAACAAAGTGAATATGAATGAACAAGGACGTACGTGAAACCCTGAACGGCATTTCCAAGTCTTGGTAGCAGGATTTCAGCCTCCACAACTCGAAAGAAAATGGAATTTCACATACGCATCACCTGACTCCGAGATTTCCTCACTGCACAAGCCCACGTGATTCAAGTACAACAGGAAGTCCTTTATTTCATTCAGTTATCACTGAACCTGATAGGTTCGAAAAATAGGACATACCTCGAACATCGCCACTGCACGCTGCAAAAGTGGCCTCTCGTATTCACCGGCACGAGTTAAAGCCTCAACGCACCACAGCGTACAGAGACAGAACGTGCCTTCCTCGCCTCCTACGCCATCATCAGATTTGTTTACATCATACCGGTAGACGAGGTTCTGGTCCACAGTCAGCATGTTAAATGTGAAATCGAGGTGTGACTCACATTAGAGGTCAATCCACCCCTTTCAGGCGTCTTGAGAATCTCCTTGAGTGTACTCACGAACCGTGTATCAGACTTCGCGGATATATTAGCCTTCCCTGAACAGACAGGTATAAGGGTAGAAATATACCGGCGTCATGAAGAACACGAGGGGCATGATGAGCACGGACGAATCAAGTACGTCTGTCTCTTCATAACTCTGCCCGAAGACCTGCAGGTCCTTGTTCCACGCCTTGTGCATGATCTCTTCGTAAAGCTCGTCGCGTGCGGCAAGCCACTGTAGGCGGCGAGGACAAGGGAGAGAACGCTTGTCCGCCAGCCGAAGGCCTGTGCCAGTGCGTGTTCGTCAACGTGTAGGTGCATTAGTGTGATCCGTGACCCGCACCTCTATCAATTGCAACCCTGCATGTCCGATCAAACATTGCTGTGTCAATTTCAAGGCAGTGGGACATACCAGAGCATAATCTTCCACATGCCATATTAATATTGTCCACTCCGACGGTTAAAACTCACCTTCGAATACTGACAACAAAAACATGAATCAGCACCTACTTTTTCCAAGTAGCAGAGAATACATACAGTGAAATGGCGCTCCTTGCCCCGGACTTCCCTGCGATATGGACATTGACACTTAGCCTCAAAACACTCTTGCCTGACGCGTACTGACCAGATGGATCTATAATATGGGTTGAGTCATCGGATAGTTGGAGAAATAATATGGGGCGCACAAGTCGGGTTTCTTGTAATTTGCGACAACGACTACAGTGTGTTAGTTGTGCGTCGGAACATAAAGATCATGGAAGACGTACAGTCTACACTGAATGAGAGCAGAATCAGCAGCCGTGTGCAACCGACAACCCGAATAACTCACAGTTCCCGAACCAATACCCTTCGATCGAGTGGAACCTAGTCAGTATGGCCGCCCATGGCCTGGTTAGAATACTCACCATGTATCATACGACTTCCAGAGCGAATAAGAAATTGATACAAAGGGTATTAGACAGGACTCACCAGTGGTCTACCGAACTGAGTAAATGATATTAGATGGACTTGTTTTGTATTAGCCTAGGAGCACACCTTCTGTCCGAGGTAAATACAATCCATCCTTCACCAGAATCAGTGTTGACCGACCAAGGAACATAGGTGGGACTTACAATTCACCGTAAATGTCCTGTCGGTCAGATCAGCTTCCGAGAGTAATCTGCAACTACAAGCAATGCGTACCAGTTGGACATGGTCAGCTGCACCATTGCCAATACTTTTGACATAGTCAGTTCACGAGTGTTGCATAGATTATAGGCGGGACGAACCGAACAGGCTTAGAACCTTTGTGTCCATCAAGATGGAGAAGCTCTATCTCCTCCAGATCTTTGCCACCTACAGAAGGACGATCAGAAGCGTGTTGTGAATCGCATCATATCAAATATACCATGGATCGTATACCTTCATGTACAATATCAGCCTATGAAGCAATCTGAGAGATGTCAGAGACGCACATAATCTGTAAGGAGCCATCTGGGTTCTTGTTCTTCAGCCGTTCAAAGATGAAGTCCATATATGCTGTTAGTTAACGAAGTCAGCGCGGGCTGAGGGCAGCATGTAGGGAAGAGACATTCCATTAGCTTCCTGCGTGAACCCGAGTCTAATCAGAGCGTATAGTGTGAACGAAGAGTCGCGGATCCAGGAGGCCCTGCATGTGATAAACTACCAAATTATGAGGAATAGTGGGTGAACGCATACCGGTAATCCCTACATATCGTAGGCTAGTGAGGACATTGAAGCACATGAATGACAAACGCACCAGTTTCTAGTCCCACCAATATACTCGGGCAAACTGAATGTCGGACTCGCGACAATGGCGCCTATATGAGAAGCAGAAGTAATGTTAGCGCTCAGATATAGGCTGGATGTCCGAACAAGACGGAACACGTACCAGTGGGTTCATAGATGAGCAACTTTAGCGCTAATGCACTTCGGTGCACGGCCTCTTTCCACGAACCTTGGTAGGTGGATTTCCTGATCCAAGAGTTCCAGTAATTATTGGTAGACTGTCAACACAAATGAGCGGGTCAAACAGAAAGGATATTCAAGCGAGGGCACGCACGACAAACAGATGGTCAAGGAGTTCCTAGAAAAGGGGCGTCAGCAAGCTCAAAGATTAACAGCAACCAAAACGCACGCCAGTCATGACCGGATCATCCTTTGGCCTCATCTTGTGTGCACCCGCCATCAGTTCTATTTACCATGACCGTCAATCTAATATGCAATGACTAGATGTGCTCACTCTGATAATCAATTCCTAGCAGCTCTGCTTGCTCTTCATCTACACCCGACCCTCCATCACCTTTATGCTCAGGCGCAATTCGCAACACAAACGTCACCCGCTGACCCTCTACGAGCGTCAACTCCGTCTGTGCGGCTAAGCCTAGGTGACCCTTTGCACTGAGATTCAGGGTCTCCAAGGACACCTCAGGCACAGGGACATTCTCAAGCAAGGACTCGGCGAGGAATCGCAAATCGAGCGTGAGTGGGCTATGCGACGTGTTCTGCGGGCTCGTGCCCTTCGGAAGATATGGAGAGGCGGCGGGCCTCGAAGTGAAGACGACTTTGTTTTGTTTGGAAAATTGGAGCGGGATGGTATCGTCGGGGACGATTTGGGTGGCGTGAGGGTCCCGGGCATAGTTGAATGCGGGGGCGCATTCGACGCGCAGCGGAACGGTACCACGGACCACCTAATGAGTAAAAATTGTGATCGAAGGCTTGAGTAGGATATTGTAGAAGAGAGCAGCTCACCTCGACACGTCTGATAAGCCAGAACAGTAACGGACGCGTAGATTCGCTATTTTCTAGGCGAGGAAGGAAGTCTAGAATTATGCGATGAACTTCTGCAATTGTTGGTGCAATTGGCATGGGAGGCTTACCGGTGACGCTAACTACGCCCTTCTCATTGAGAAATCTGCCCATGTTCAGCCATGATTCGCGTATGAATAAGGATATAAACGTACTTGGTTTGTAGCACGTTTGAGCTTGGCAAGTAGTTGTGTTTGGTGCTGAAGGGAACCGTCGGCGTAATGGAGAAATGCCCGCCCTACCGAGTTAGCCCCATTAGCAATCACGGAAGCCCCCTGAGTACGATGATAAAGCCCAAACCTTGTTTTTGTCCAAGATGCGTGCAAAGATGGACGGGGAGTCGAAGTTTGGGACACAATAACTCTCAACTGTGTGGGATATGCATTAGATGGAACTCGTATCAGGAGGAACTACAGAAGTTCCGGGCGAGCGAGCCCCGACCATGTCCAAGCCATCTGACTTGGAACCCAACTTCAAGAGAACATCCTTCTGATTCCAAACCACTTGCAACCAGAACTACTCACTCGATCCATCAAGACTGACCTACATGAACATCAGGAATCAACAAAGAGGCTCAGGGTGCACAATCTGGCGCCTACTCACCAGCGCAGCAGTCCTCAGATTCCCGATCCTAGTAAGATCTGATCAGAACGCGATACATCGTTAATTGGGAAACTACACACAAGCCATGGTCGGCAATAGGGATATAGTCGCGTTCGGCGATTGGGTTTTGGACGTTCATGAGTGTGGACTATAGGAGGTAGGTGTGACCGT
>QLOO01000366.1:0-19774 GCA_003313855.1 Suillus sp. MG131 | reverse complement strand
AGTGACTGAGTTGCTACCTCAGGCGGATGTTGTACTGGTCAATAATAAGGTGTTCCAGCAGTCGTGTTAGTGATTTTCTTTTCTTTGTGGTACAACGTATTGATCACGTTACAGTAAATGAAGCGCTACGCCCGCGCTTCCTAGATCTCAAAGAAGGCGCCATTGTTGTCTCCTTGAAGCCGTTTGTCTCTTCTCTCAATGCACGCGTTACTGAACGCAACGTGAGTGAGGCTGCATATCCGCTTCACACATTTATCTCATATGAATCCCGCAGGTGGATGATATAAGCGCGATCTTTGATGTATTTGAGCGACCCTACCGTTCTGGCAGCGTTTCATGGGGCAGCGGAGGTGGCTCGTATTATCTACATCGGGTTGACCGGGAAGGCTATGCGGTCATCAAACAACAGTTTGAGAACCAGCGCGCGAGGAGTGCGCGTGCCTCACGGCGATGACGATCTGATAGGCTCTCATGCCATTGATGTTAACCCGTCGACACGTACAAGTCGTCTGGATATACTACTCAAGTTGGAGGGAATGATGAAAACGACACTGTTATTCTCTCGTTAAATGGCATGGTAGCGTAGCTGGACGGAAAGACAACGAAAACATGAGTTGAGAACACTGGAGCTACGTAAAACCACGATATATAGATATAATCAATGGGCATTGGGCGATAAGGATCCGAGACAACGTGACTTACCATCCAGGCTAATTTCGCGAACCATGGATCCGGGATCAGTGAGCAATTCGGCGACGCTAGGCCTATTCGCAGGATCCAGAAGCAGACATCTTTGTATCATAACTGTGGTCTGTAGAAAAGATCAAGTCTTCCTACTCTACGTCTTTGTTCTATCTCGTTTAGGGTGTTCCGGGCTGGTGATGAGTTCGAGAAGTTATCCCAGCCAGACTCGGTGCATGGGGTTCAATATATATTGCGCACGTTCACTCCCCACATGATGAATGTGGCATGAAAATTAATTCTATATACCAGCGAAAGAGTTTTCGTAAGTATCTTCCCAGAACCTACGTTCTGGGCATGTCCCAGCTACCTACCACCGGGAACATAGGCGTAATTTTTATATAGGGCACTGCACCAAGAGCGACAAAAGATTAAAACCAGCTTTGCACTCTAGCCAAGCCTACCAATAGTGAGAGGAATTAGTGGATTGTACGTCAAATCTAGTGGTGAGAACAGGGAGGCTGTTATCATCGTCCCAGGCGGGGGCGGATAAAATGCCAGCGTCGATCGATTTGTGCAGGTTAAGCATCAGTCGCGAGATTAGCGTAACGGACATGCTGCTCAGAGGGCATAGTCAGGCTTCGATCCATGTTTACCGCAGCAGCCACTCACCAACTAGTAAATGTGCTCAGAGAGCCCCTGGTGATATCCTTGCCAATAACCAGTAAATAGTCGTGGTAAATATATGATACAGGTTGGTGTGCTCACTGAACCATGCTGGACCAAACTGTGAGTGTGCGATTCAACCAATGTTTCATCCATTGACTCACATAGTACGTCAGAATATTCGGGATATTGAATAGTGTCATCACTCTTAAGCGATGAGGGTCAGATTCTCTTGGATTACAATTTCACCAACAATCTCACCCGAAGTACATCGCACCTGTATTTGGTTTGTTCAGTGTTCACGATGCTGGTGTGCCAAAACATTTACCATCCTGAAACATGACAACGACGATATTTCTTCTGGACCTTGTCAGAGATAACCGCAGTAATCCTCTGATTTTGAAAATCCGGGATGCCGTAAGGATAAATATGAGCAATTCATAACCAGATAGGATTATCCATGCAATTCCAAGACCTGCAGTTAGTAATTGAAGATATCAAACTACGTGCAAATACGTCTAGAGATCACTGACGAATGGTTCTGCAACAACGTTTGAGCAGGCGCGTAGAACATGAAGGAGATAACAAACGTTTCTGTTGGATATGTTTGATAGCAGACTCCATCTGGCAAGTTGGTCACAGTGCTTGAATAATGACCAAATGTCTCTGCCTAGAAAACGATCAGTAGACTCCAGAGTCAAACGTGCTATGTAAACACGCACGGCAGCTCCTCCCGCAAAGACAAGGATGATGATTACCAATGAAACGAGCAGGCGTTTGCTGCTACCATAGAGAGCATAAGTGCGAAGAGTCAATATAACTGAAAATCTCGGTAAATGAATTCTCGACATGAACATCCACTCACGGCAAACGATGAATCCTTGTAAAAAAACAAGCACTTGTCTTGATAGTATGTATGTCGGACAGCTAGGTCTCCAGTAAGCAAAAAAAACAAATATTCAAGAACCAGAATCGGACCTCTGCGCAAAAAAAGAGTCGTGAGCTTGCCATTTAAGTTGTATGATGAAACATGGTACCACAATTGAGGCGGGCAGGAAATCCCCAATCAACCCATACACATTTCCTAGCAGAGCGACATAACGATTGAGCAGAAACAACATTGCAGACAACGCCTTTGGACGACACCAAATAGAAGAAATTTCTTCTGCGAGGGTCACCAAATGATCGTATATGAGGATGACTAGTATAATATAGGGTCAACGTCCTGACGGCAAAGATGAAATAAAACTAGCACCATTTGGCACCAGAATGGCGTAGTAGGTCATCCTCAACCTGGGAGTATCAAGTGACCATCAGCCTATCAAAGTACGTGATGCCAATCTACGCGTGCGCGACTCACAATTTATGTTTTTGAATGATATCCATTACGACGACGCGATGTACAGCATAGGGAGTTTTGAGCATGCCCGGCGCAATATATACCAAGCCTAGGTCAACGTTCCGCAGATAACATCTTTCCGACAAGGTGCTGTGCATGCAAACCCACAAGGTCTCAAAGACACGCAGTTAATTTCACATTAGTCGGCGAGTCCTAAAACGTGTAAGTGCTGTATCAATATGTCAATCACGCCGCACACCAGTGTCATCCCATACCTTGTGTTGCTACATGGGGCACAAACTACCTAAAATATCACAAGGATGTTCCACTACTACATGCTGAAACACGCGTGCATGCATAGCGACTGGCAGGGTGATCCAGTACGTTGACGACACAGCAGATTACTATTGTTGAATGTTGAATTCGTTAACTTCCGACATCAGAGGATTGTTGGTGCCAACTTGGTGGCGATACGGAATAGCCCGTGAGAATCGAACGTCTGAATCGCTTAATGCAAGCTTAATGGGCCATCGACATCTAAGCAGCATCATGGGCCAGCTCCCAGTACTAGTGTCTTGCATATCAAACTGCAGTACATAGAGTACTGTACCCACCTCACTGCCAGGCAACGTGGCCGCAGTTTCATATGCAACACACTGTAAGCTCGGCATATCGCTAGACCCCATGAACTTATTTCCTTTCTAGCGTCCACGACAGCTACTAGAACGTTCGTGGTTCCAGTGAATTTGCCATTTCATCCTATCTTCAGCGAGAACGTATACAGCAAATCGACATACTAGCCACACATTCCTCGCATCCCATTCCGCCAAGGTCGGGGACAGATCTGCCACAACGCTAGACTTTCACGTGGTACTCGCCATTGGCGATGCACTGGCCATTAGTGCATTTTTACTTTGCCGGGTACCCTGCCGCATGTCCAGGTCCTTGATTTTCGGGAGTTTGTTCCCTTACAGCCCCCGCAGACATGTGCGCCGCATCAGTGTGCGTTACTGAAAGCCTGAGACCAAAGGGGTTTTTGCGGAGGAGAGAAATTGAAAATAGGATTCGGTAAACATCATAATGATGGTATCATTTTGCGCCTTGTTCAAATATGTTCGAGCCTACTTCCACAGCATGGCATGTGATCGATTAGAAGAGCATCGGTTCCCATGAATAAGTGGCGATGTTTTCATTTTATAGGAAAAAAACCAGAAGATGAAAACTATTCGTTCACATGATGTTCATGTATCTAATCATAGATAGGACGCTATCCGCATCGTCCACTTCTCCATCACCAAAAATCTCCCTCATCAGGTCCGCAGTGGTTTGCATTGGCTCAGAAGCTTGGATGACCTCTGAAGATTTGTTTTGGTGAATAGGTTCTGCCTCATACATATCTCGACATGTGTGGTGGCGACTGGCGGACGAAAGTTCTTGAGGTGTGGTTATGTCAATGTCGACCGTAGGGCGGGGTCGCCGACGGGGATCAGTCGTCTTCTTCGACGCCAGTGGCCTTTCAAACATCCGAAGTACACCAAAATTGCCATATACGACGCGCTTCATGGAAGTGCTATCTGCACCGATCGAAAATCGAGTTGCATTGGACTGAAACCAAGATTCATCCTTGACGTCTACCATTTTGTGGTCCATTATGGCATCGGTATGAGAATCGCCCTGGACACCTGGTGACCATTGGGGCTGTCGCTCACCGTAGCTGTGGTCGTATGAATACCGAGGCCTCACGAAAGGCAGCATATCTTGGGAGGTTTTGTTCACGTCGTGAATGCCAACAACGGCTCGCTTGCGTTTTGGACTGGATTCTCCACACTCGTATCCATCGTATGCTTCTCCGTGTATGCGCTGGCGAGCATAGTGCGCATGAAGAGCTTTGAGGTCTGGTATTCTTGATTGTCGAGAAAGGATAGGTGAAGCAGATCTACGCCGGAGGGTTGCACGGGACTGAATACGTTTCATCCTGTCCTCGAGTGTCCATAAATGCGTATTTTGTGAGCGTGACCTTAGAGGACGCTTTGATCTTGGAGTTAAAGGATAGCAAGATGGAGTCCGTGTCATCTCCTCTGCGTGAACTGAAAGGAATCTAGCCTTAAGTTCCACCTAGTGATGGTAAGTGAGGAGCCAGTGAAAGTTCGGTGGGCATATCTCACCCAATGACTTGCAGTGTTTCGCAAAAAATAATCAGATGCTCCCTGAGCAATGATTCCATGAGGAGAGATACGGACTGGAGATTGGTAGATGTCAAATTGATCGATCATGGTAACAAGCTACGAGATTGGACGATGGTTAGAGGAAAGAAAATAGAAAATAGGGGCAGGAAAGATAGTAGGGCCTTAAATGCCATGACGAGTGGTCCTGATTAGAACGGATGAGTCTCAGATGCATCATTCCAGTCTGAATTGCAACACGTCGATGATGCGTCCCGTCAAGCTAAGTCTTCATTATACCGGGGGTGATATCTGTCTGTATCATGAGCATGATCGAGTATCATAAAGGAGATCATACTTAGGGCTCGAGACGAGGGAGAATAGACCTCCAACAAGTCTTGATCAGCGCTCACAACAAATCGGCTCGCTGGGATTTATTATTTAGCCATTGTCTTGACTCTTGCTGGGACCCTGCAAACATACTAAACCCGCGCCATCGAGTCCGAAAGTAGACTAGCTGCAAGAATACGTGAAGCGGAGAGGAAGTGGGGCGCCATGTATGAATGACCATCCACATATCGCCCTACATATAAGGATATGCACATAGGGTCAGTAATAAACACGAGCGCTTCGTCTACACAGCACTTAAGCTGTGAAGCGGACACATGGATGTCACGTGGGACGTGAAAAAGTGAACGAGCTCACGACTACCTTATCTTGACTCCAGAACCATCCATCGTCTCAGTTTACAACTCATTCCTCTCACTGGTGACTGAGTTAGTCTGAACGGAGCTTCTTGCTCTGAGCTCTTGTGCAGTGGAAAGCTGACTGTCGATTTACTTACCAGTAACTTTAGACTCTCGCAAAGATCTCTTGCATATTCTCCAACAACGGTGAAGCAATGTGAGTTAGGATTGAATATTGAATTCCTGTAAGCAGGTGTGTCATGCTGTGATGGAAGGATAAGCCAGTGGTAAACTCACCTTTGCCCTTCCCAGATAACTCGGTCTAATTCCACTATCCCAGCGAGCTCCCCTCACATACAAAGAGCACGATCAGCTGTGCGCCAATTATGTTGTCCCCGAACAGTAGAAAACAACAGCAAGCGGCTAGGCCCCGTCGGATGATACGAGGTCACACTGGCGGGGTATAAGGTATTGTACACCTGCCTGGGAGACGGCGGATCATCATATGTTTGGACTGGCAGCTCAGTCAGATTATGAGACTTGGAGAGTGACATGAAAATAGGTGCCGATATAAGATGAAGGGATTCTGGCATGGGTGTTCAGCATAGCAAATGAATATTGTCTCCAATTGCGAGTGGGAGTGATGATGGGAAAGTGAGGTTGTAAGATGTCGGACATGTACAGGGTCACATCATGTACAAAAATTGTAACATGCGGATACGCGCCGATGACAAGAGCCGAGCAGTTTAGTTGAACGAATTTGTACCACCTGTGGTACCACCGCTTCACCACTATGAACTCGCACCGTCAACTTGTCCAGTACGGCGACCTAGAACAATCCCAACAAACTCATGGCGCCAGCAGCTCAGTAGTAGCTTCTCATCCAGGACAATCGCCTCCATCTAAAAAGCGCAAGAGATCAAACCAAAAAACCAAACGTCCCAGGAAAACTGCCCACTGGGATGACCCAGGAGACAGTCAAATGAACTACGACGACACCAGTGCCCATGGTGAGGATGGTGAAGTTGAAGAGGAGGAGAGTCGTGAACTCACACATGAAGAAATATGGGACGACTCTGCGCTCATTGATGCCTGGAACTCTGCCACAGCAGAATATGAGGTGCGTCTAGCAAGTGCTCTTGCATCTGCCGCTCTATTGACACCATTGCAAGGCATTCCACGGGAAAACGCAAGACTGGAAGTCGACCACTATCAAGAAGTCCTCCCTGTGCGTAACCTTATTCATGAAAAATATAATCTAATTGTGTTCAGATGGTACAACATCCCCTATAGTGGTTCGAAGGAGAAGGCCAAGACACCTGCTTCAACAAAGGTGGCATCTACAGAGGCCACCAGTCAGGCTGCCACAGCTGAAGAGGAGGACTCTGCCCCGCTTGATTTCGACACGTTCGTCCCATCATATGATCCTTCGCTGCCAGTACCATCTGAGGCTCCAGCGGCTCCTGAGTCCTCATTTTTTATACCTGCACCTTCAACCATCATGGTAAGCCGCGACGAAGCTTTCAGCCGTGCGCTAAGTGCGATGTATTGGGGCGGATACTGGACCGCAGTATACCATGTAGGTCCTTTGCGACTTTGTGCGGGTACCACTTACTCATCAACCTGTTTGCAGTGCCAAAATCAGCATTCCTCTCAGGAGGCGGTCGAGGAGCGAGATCAGCAGGAATACGAAGAAGGTGATGAAGAAGTTCTTGAGGATGATGCTAAAGACTTGGTACCTACTCAGCGGTAATTGCTAAAAAGTCACTGGAAAGGTGCAGACCCCCGGTGTACTATGGAACTGAAGGTGAGGATCCAAAGTTACGGGATCGTTCACTGCTCACCTGTATGATGCCTGAGGCTGTGGCATATCATGGGCAATTCAACGACATCGGAACGAGTGGATGGGCATATGCATGCAATAGCGTATTCGAAACATGATAACATGAAAAAGAACAGTGCTTCAGGAATGAGAAAATGAAGCTGAAAGGCGTGATTACACCATCATTTAATGGTCCTCAAGCTACCGAGACTAATGTTGAGCTTGCGATAAGATGTGTAGTCAAGAGCAGTCTAATCTGCACGCCATCCATTCCTCCAGGTCTCATGACAATATTACAAACAAAGATCGACGACATGCGGAACAACTCTGACCTGATCTACTATATTTTACAAAGCAATCTCGACATCCAATCTCGCCAGATACGAGTACACATCAGGAGACATCCTATACTTAAGGATGCCGGCAAACACCATGAGCGACCTCGATTTTTTCCTGAGCACTGTCAATGTCTGCAATGAAAATATCGTGAGGACACGAAGCGTGATGTAGCTGTTGGATACAAACCATTTGCCTCGTAGTTTCTGCTGTAGCAGAATTTTTGATGGTTTGGTGTACCGCCGCTAATGCCTCCATCGTCAGCGGCAAATAGACTTGTAAATTGCGTTGCAAGGCATCATGCAAGTCCTTGAACTCCTCGGCCTTCCGCGTAATCTTCGCAACATCCCCATCAAGAGGAATGAGATCCGTGGACTCCATAATCTACAGTTATTGTCAGCATTTGATGGGATCAGAAAATGGGATGAGATCGCACCTCAAGCACAACATCAAACCGTCCAGAGCTCTTCGCATTGAGCGCTTCCCTGATGCGTAACAGTCTTACAGCAGCATCTCGATCCTTGCCCACTGCCCGGTTCGTGCGCTCGTAATGTCTCAGAATCTCAACAGCCGTGCGTTCGATGATTTTGCCCTTTTCTGTTTCACCTGCTGGCTGCGCTAAGGTATTGCCGAGCGCCTGAGCGAGGCATGAAATGACAGTGCCGTAATTTCCAGCGAGGTTGTAAAGCTTGATCGCCTCGGGAATGCGGTCGTTTTCCTCAGAGTCGCGGGCGGCGCGGATGAGTATCTGCTCGTTGTATTGGGCGGTGTTTTGTAGATGGAGAAGGGTAGCGCCCTGTTCGATGACGCCGCTCTGCAGGAAAGGTGAGCCATGTTTAATAGTAAGTGAATTAGGAAATGGAACATACGAAACGTGTGCCATCAGGTCTGAATCCACCGACAAGCTCTTCCCAGGCGGGACCTGAGTGAGCGAGAACGATGATGCGCCTCACGAGCTCCCAAGCGGTCTCTATATTTTCTCTGCCGACACCATCGCCTTGATCTGCCGAGAGACAGACACAGTAGACATATTGTAGGGCTTCTTTTGCATCCATCTTGACAAACTGGCGTATGTATCGCCAAATGAGCATTGGCAAGCTGAGTGCGGGAGGCGAAAGTGGGGACAAGGTTACTGAAAATCTAGGTGGGTTACATTGTGGGTGTAACTTAGATTGCATACGTACAAGGACTGATGTCAGATGTTTCAGCACGAGACGGGACACGTAAAAGCCCGTGGTATGCAAGCGCAATAGCCAGGTGAACGGCTTCGATTTCTGTTTCTGGGTGCTCCCATAGTGCAGCAACAGACTAAAATACGATCAGGATAGAACTCAGATGTGTGTGATGTTACGCTTACACGCTCAAACTGGCCGCACATGAGCAAAACACCAGGCCACACACCCTTCTTTGCACCGTCGAAATGGCGCTCTCCATAACTCAGGAGAACTTCTGTCAGTCCACGAAGGCCACCCTCTTCCTCTTCGTCAACCTTCTGCATGTCAGCTTACATTCTTTAAGAACTACAAGAAATCCGTACCATTGCAAGCTGGAACCACAGCCAATCCTCGGTCGTCATCGTCACTTGTGGTACTGTTCGACGTGAGGGTTCGAGTTTGCCCATAAGTTTATAGAGTGCAAGCTTGAACGGATCTGCAGATGCAGAATGCAACATGTGTGCATTGTATACTGTTTGCAAGTGGTCACGGTGGGGTTTAGGTAATCTGAGGAGATGCTTGACGTATAAATACATCGTTTCTCGTGTAAAATCCTTACCGTCTTTCTGGCGACTCGACCCATGAGCGGAAGTGGCTCATGAAGCTGTCTTCGCGATGTTCGATGGCTTGCTGTGACTTCACGGCCTCATCGAGGGCTTCTTGTGCGTGACCGGTGCGTACAAGGTAGTACAACTTAGCCCACAAAGGCTGACCAGCGACAAGCTGGTGGCTCGACTGTCAGATACAATGAAAACTCAATATAAATTGTGCTGACCTCTATTCGATCTTCCCACTGCCCGTTTTTGTAATATCTCATCAAGAGGAAAGCACGTATTTTGTTTGCTACACTAGGGTCTCCTCCAAGGCGGGCTTCCATAGGTCTCGATTGGATCGTGCGTTCAATGATATCCCAAAACTGATCTTCAAGTGCTTCTCGTGAGCCCTTCGCAATCTGTGTCCGCAGCGCTGCAGCCTCTCGAGAGTCGCTATCCCCCAAGTACACCCGTGCATATTTGCGCTCAAAAAGTGGGGCGTTCAAGATGTGAGCGCCTGCATGCTCAACAGGAGGTAGAGCAGGGGGTTCGCCAGTAATCTTTGCAAGCACATGGAAGTTTTGAAGCATTTGTTGTGAGGAAGGCTATGTGCACAAAGTGAGACGCTTTGATGTTGATACAGTGATAAATACGTGCCTCTGAGTTCAAGCTGGCAGTGGCTTGCATGAGGAGATGGATGATGGGACAAGATGTTCCGCGCAACCTTGCAGCGTTCAGTTCGCTGATTGCACGGTCATATGCCATCATCTTGCTCTGCATCTGGAGAGTCAGACTAGGTCCTGTGCTTGCCTGTCTCACGTCGTTAATAAGGTGCACGACGTATATTAGGAGTTAGCTGACCGCCAGCGCTGCCTTTCCATGGAAGCTCTTTTTCATTTCAGCAAGAGCTTTGCTATCACTGGTAGCACGACCTCCCAACTCCTCGAACACGCGTCTTTTTTTGGCCTCCCAGTCTTTGTGGCTGCGCTCCTCAAGTAGACGATAAAAATGCTCCTGAGTTTCCCTCCGACCTTCTTCTATCGTTGAAATAAGATTCTGTTCGTGAGCATGACGAAGATAGCCTGCGACGTCTGTGTCTTGGAGGGGCTGGAGGGGAGAGAAAGTCGTTGAGGTATTCAGGTGTGCGATGGAGTTAGCAAGTGCAGGAGCATCAACATGAGCCTGAGCCAAAAGGTAGTTTCTGTCATGGACATTAGAACAATATTGCTCGATATGTATATTTGCTCACGCTCGGTCTGCATCGCTGGATGCTCCAGGTTGTCGTGACACGAGCCGACGTGACTGTGCCTCTATTTGATCTAGTGAAAGGTTGACAGAAGGAAGATCAGGTCGTGAAAGGTGCGAGTTCAGAGCTCTGGACGAGTTCAGCAATGAAGAGAGGTCGGATGCCATCGTTGATGTTGTCAAGCTCGGTGGTGTACTAGATCAAGACAATTATCGGTTAAGCGTCAGGTTTCCTCAGCTGGTCTCTAAGTATCCAACGTATGAAAGATGGAAGTACGGTCAACGCCTGCTAAGTCGCCGGAGATGATGTTCGGGAACAAAGTATGAAAACATGTCACGGGATCACTCAGGCCAAAATTAGACTTGCAGTCAGTGATTCTCACTGGCAAACTTGAACGCGTTGGCCCTTCAACATAACTTACTCGGTCCACAAATACTTATAACGTGTCTCTGAGTTTATTCTTATTATTTTGCGGTGACCATGGCGAGAAGGAGACGAACGACAACTATACGTCCAGGCAAATTTGACCCAGAGGATGCTCGCCGTGTCAAGCACACCCGCATCGGCGTGTGGGACCTCTATGAGGATCGCCAGGCCGATATTCCACGCATACCAGGCTCATCAAGATTGGAGACGTATACCCAGATAGTTCAGAGCATGCCTCACGTACTACGCATGTTAAAGGATATACTCAGTATCAGACAGTGCCGGCTACTACTCTCTATGTTCTTGGTAGTGGAAATCTTAGCCTCCCTTACACCGGCAATCTCCCTATGGTATGCTCCGAATCTTTATAGTGGCCTTTAACATTCAAAAGGCCTTTGTGTAGGTATTCCGGACAACTGCTGCGCCTTGTAATGACCTCTTTCTTTCCATCTGCACTTCCCGCTAATTTCTCATCCAGGTAGAGACTGCAATAGAGACACGTACTGTGGACACAACAGTTCTCATTCATGTTGCAGTAGGACGCGTTGCATGCACAGTCGCGGCGCGTCTTCTCCAATACGCCCGAAACCGAATCGTCATCCCTATAAACATGTCCATTAAACAATTCTATGCTGGGCACATATTCCACTCAATGGCACGCCTTGACGTGCCCACATTTGAGGACTCTGCCATTCAAAGGCAGCTCGAGTCTGCGTGGGCGTCCCCTTGGGGCACTAGCGTAGCTTGGGAAACCGTCCAGAGTTCAACGAACGTCGTAATGACAGTTATTCGTCTACTCTCTCAGATTTCAGTTCTATTTACTGTTTTGCGCGAGCAGCAAGATGGACCCCTTCTTGCAATTCTCAGCTTCTCGCAATCTATATTTCAGTGGTACAGCACAAGCAAAGGAGTATTCGGCTCCTTGGGTAGGTGCAATAACCTGTGCTGCGAGCATTTCACTGAGCCAGACATGTAGTTTGGGCAGCTACCACGACTGACAAAGATTATATTCGCATGCAAGGTCTTAAGCACTTGGTCGATAACCCTTCACACAGAAAAGAAGTTGTCGCAGGTAACCTCGGCGAATATGTCACCGCACGTATGTTGATTCATCTTGTTGAACAACCTCATTTTGACGCATTCCGAGACCAGAATTTCGTGAATCGGCCAAGCGCGTCGGTGACGATGCGGGTGAGTTCCCAGAATTGCGTCGAGCACATACTATCAAGGATCATTTGAGTATCGCGTCCATCCTCCGCGAACCGATGCGCGAACTGCCTCAGGTACTTCAATACCAACTTGAAAGTGGAGGAAGCTGACTAAACCAACCAGATCGTCTTCACTCTGCGTGCTGTGCAAAAACCAATGACCATTCCTCTCTCGTTGGCATCACTCACATTAATCAATCAAACATCTAACTCGTTCAGCACCACGCTTTTCTCATTGTTCGGAGAGTCATTTTCTCTTGCGGAGCAGTTTGCCAACGTACGCAAGCTATACGAGATTGAGAACGTGCAGAATAAGGTGGTGGATGGCGTGGAATCGTTCCCCGAGAACCAGCAGGCTCTCAAGAGTGGTGTTTCTGTCGAGTTCAGGTTGATCAGCATTCTTTGCGTTCCTCAACCATTTCTGATGCACGCATGTCAGGAATGTTTCGTTCCGATATCCTGGTGCAGAGAAGTATGCTCTCCAGAATGTTTCATTCACAATCGGAGCCGGTCAGCTTTGCGTAAGTACCACATCTTTTGTGATGCTCCTCCTCACCATGCTTGTAGATCATTGTCGGAGTGAACGGCTCTGGAAAAAGCACAGTCTTGAAACTCATCTCCCGCATCTACGACCCGACGGAGGGTACTATCTTTATTGATGATCGTGACATCAAGACCCTCAGACTAGCGGACCTCCGCGCTGCCATGTCCATTCTCTTCCAAGACTACACGCATTTTCCCCTCTCGGTGAGCCTCGCCCTCGCACATCCCAGAAGTAAAGTACCTGACGGACACAGATAAGCGAGAATATTGGACTTGGCAACCCTGCCCTTGCACACGATCCCGACAAGGTCCGCGAAGCCGCCCACCTGGGCGGCGCAGAACACTTTATAGATGAGCTCCCTGACGGATTCGACACCTACCTCGACCGCCCAGTTAAAGACTACTACTCGGGCCTTCCTGAAGGCACCACGACGCTATTTGGTAGATTGGTCGACTACTCCCGCGTACGTGGCGTTGGAGGTCTCCGTGCTTCTGAGGCTTCAAGCCTCAGTGGCGGGCAGATGCAACGACTTGCAGTGTACGTCGCTCTGTTGAACAAAATCGGGGTGCCTGTGTTGACTGTTCGAATAGTTCCCGCACGTTCATGCGCTCATTAGTCTCTGAGACAGAGTCTTCCGCGGGCATGCTGTTATTCGATGAGCCGAGCGCCTCTCTTGACCCTACGGCCGAACACGGTGCGCTGCAGTACAACCCAATTTGGGGTGACTAACACTTTTTTCGAAATAGATCTTTTCGAGCGCCTAAGGCAGTTGAGGGGCAACAAGACCATGATATTCTCATCGCATCGGTTCGGGAACCTCACCCGACATGCAGACCTCATTTTGTGAATTTTAATCTGCCTCCATCTCAATGATGGCGCTAATGTGGACCTTACAGGTACATGGACGAATCTGTTGTTCAGGAAGAAGGCACGCACGACGATTTGTTAAAGAGAGGGGGCGAATACGCTCGTATTTGGAATTTACAAGCGAAAGCTTTCATTTAACGAACCAGAGACGAACGGCACGTTGTCCAATACGACAATTATTAATCATGGAATTATTCATGGGTACGCCCATTCATGCAATAGTCCAGACTCCAACCACGGCGGTGCGTGTCACTAAAGCTTATTTTAGTGCGCCACACAGTCGTTCACGCAAGCCAAATGCATACAAGGACATATTGGATGACTTTCCATAGGCAAAATAATCCAGAATAGAATATACCGGAGTCTCAAAAACATTACCAATACCGCTGATATGTTAACCTATACTAGAATAATCCCCCATACGCTAGTCCAATAAATTTATTCTAGCCTTTGATGGACCATAATCTCACAATCTAGTACCTGCTTCTCGACGAAGTTGACGAAGATGGGGCTGAACTGATTGGTGGGAGATAGACACTAGGTTGCATTGAGCAAATTGGAGGCAGCGGGCCAGAGGCAGACTGGTCAGGTAAGTAGTAACTAGTAAGTTCGTTACCGAGCACAGACAACCAAACATGTCGTACATGGCACTGGGTATCATCTAGATAGTGGCAGGAGAAAGAGACATTAGCATACTTGGCAAAGGGTTGAAACATACCTTGGTAATATCACTGTGCGAGGTGTTGCATTTGAGCAAGGCTGATTATGTCAGCGGATATCGCTGGCGTTATTGGCCTAAAACGGAAAGAAATCGTCTGCAAAGTCTATTGAGGGGGGGGTACCCCCCCCCAATAGATTAAGGTTTATTGGAGGGGGCAAAACGGAACATGTTTGCAAATTGACTGGAAATGAACAGCGGCATCGCGGCACATATGCCCAATATGGGAATATTTATGATATGATATTCTAATCAGAATTTTTCAGCCTACGGAAAGTCATCCATTCATAGAATTATTAATGCATTCCTTTTAGCGGATGCCCAACTCGGCCGTTTTCAAAGTGTCAGCATTTGACACGCGCGGCTGTGGTGACACCTCGCATGCGAATAAGCCGCACCTAGAAAATGAGACTCTTCCCAGTGATACATGTCATTTTCGCGACCAGAAATCTCTAATGTGGGTTGCATGGTGCGGCAGAGTAGTACCTCAAATTTGGCAGGACATATTTCATGCAGCCCCGCAGGACTGAA
Organism: Suillus sp. MG131; assembly: GCA_003313855.1. NCBI lineage: Eukaryota > Fungi > Basidiomycota > Agaricomycetes > Boletales > Suillaceae > Suillus > Suillus sp. MG131. Next base: position 4,795 of record QLOO01000366.1, on the reverse strand, counting down.
GGCGATCGTGGGACGAATGCTATCAGAATTAACGTCAACCATTGCATTTGCAAGCTGTGGCAGTCACGGTGTCTTTTTGGTTGGGAGGCAGTACACAGACGCCCAATGCACACTTCTGCAATAACGAGGCCATTTCGAACACCTCAAAAATGGTGGTGTCACATCTATCAATTTATTTGATCCATCACAGCCTGACCGAGCCTTAGAAGACTAAAATTATGCCATAGATACAGCTCTGGACAATCAGAGGCTTAAGGGGGAATAACTTCATGGCTGTGCATCTAATGATACAGTTTAGCGCTGTGAAGGATAAAAATGCCGAGTAGCATCTGTTGCGCAAGATACCCACAGTACTTGTCATCCGTGCTCAACACCATTGAGCTCACCACAATGGGAGAAGAAGTAGAGCAGCCCATCATTACAAAGACCGAACCTACTCGAACGTTTGAAGATTGTGAAAACACCGATACCGTACTCGCATTCTCGATCTTTTCGGATGGACGGCATATGGTGACAGGCTCGGCGGACAGGATGCTTCGTTTGTGGGACTTGAAGGATCGTACTGTGGTGAAGAAGATAGATGGGCATCGCGGCCGTGTACGGGCAGTGGCGGCATCACAAGACAGACAATTGATAGCCAGCACTGACAACGGAGAGGTCATTTTCTGGGACAGAGACACTGGCGAATCTCTCACCTCTGCCATCAAAGCCCACTCCACATACATCCGCTCGCTGGACTTCTCACCAGATGGCATGATGTTGGCGACTGGTTCGATGGATCATACGGTGAAGTTGTGGAACACGGAGACGTGGCAGCAACAAGGAAATCCAATCAATTGTTATGCAGAAGTCTACAGCGTTCGGTATTCGCCATCAGGCGAACTACTTGCCATCGCGACAAACTCTGATATCCAAATTTGGAATCCGCTGGGGACAAGAGATCGCATAGCACACTTCAAGGACCACATGCACAAACTTTATGTGGGGATCACCTTGCCACTCGCCTGGATGCCCGATGGTACACGGCTTCTCTCAGGAGGGTGTAGGTTGGATCCAACCATAAGGGAATGGGATATATTCACTGGGCAGCAGGTCGGTGATCCATGGAAGGGCCATAATCACGACATCAATGCCATTGCCGTGAACTCTGATGGTACTCTGGTCGCATCCGCGTCTACAGACAATCATGTTCGCCTCTGGCAGCTCTGGGATCGAAAAACTATCGCCATATTCCGACACTCTAGCTTGGTGCGCTGCATCGCATTCTCCGTGGATGATAAGCATATCCTCAGCGGAAGCGACGACAAGATCTCGGAGTGGACAGTACCCGAGCACGCTGCATGTGATGTCAAGGCATGTGTCTATTCTTGATTCATATGACTTACTGTGACCTTCTTCATGCAGATGCTCACTATAAACACAATGGCACGCAATGCATGCATAATCGGGGACTTGACTAAAGCTGAAGAACTACTAACACGAGAGATCGACGCTATTGCCAACAACTACAACTCCTATGCTAATCGCTCGTTTGTTATGGCAAGAAAGCATAAATGGGACCAAGCACTTCAGGACGCTTCCAAGGTTAGATAGAGTGACCTATGATAGCCCAAACGCTGATTTTGATCATGACACAGTCTATCGACATTCAACCGTCGTTCACAGGCTATATCTCTAAGGGCATCGCTCTCTGCGGAAGAAAGCAGCTCTGGGACGCGATCAGAGCATTTGACCTCGCGTCCATGTTCACGAACGGAGATATCAAGGCCAATCATTTCCTTCTCTTGATCAAGGCAGGTTGAATAACTCTTACATATTTCATGCTTCATGATTGTTTATTGTTTTCAGGCTGCCGCACTTTTCAATGCAGATCAACACGAGGAGGCAATGATGCGCGTCCAAGAGCTAGCTAAAGCTTGTCCGAGTGCTGATACTCGTGCGTGTTGGATTGTGAAGGTAAGTATCACTTACATATTGAAGTCCAGGCCTGTGCGTTGACTCAGATTTTCTCAATCTTGCATATCAGGCATATCTACATGTTCAACTTGGAAACCAGGCCTTGAAAGATGCGCGCTACAGCGAAGCTGCTAATCACTTCACTGCCGCCGTCAGCAACAGCGGCCCCTCATCTAAACTAGCCATTCATTCCAAATATGAAGACTTTGTCGTGGTGCGTTGATAAGTCAACAAAAATGCTTTTCACGACCAACTACATGCTCATTTGCAGCTCTTCGGGTGGGACCTCAAATCTTTGTGGGAAACTGCAAACCAGAAACGGTGCCTTGCACTCCTCCAGGCAAGTAGACTTGGAGAAGCCCTCGAAGCATACCGATACATGATGGACAAGTGTGATGAAAGCACAAAGGCAAACTGCCTTAATTGGTCCACCGGCAAGTTTTCTGGATTGTCGATCACGCACAATCCTCACCCGCATTGCAGATTTCAAACAGAAATGTAGTGCGCTCTATCAAGCTGACGGAGACGCTGCGCGCAGTGCTGGTGATAACGACAAAGCTATTACCCTATACTCAGCGGCGATTGGCTTGGCTGCCGCAAGCGACACCATCTTTATAAAACGCAGTAGGGCAGAGTTGGACATGCAGCTATGGGAAGATGCGCTTCTCGATGCGCAAAAAGTGGGAGAAGCATCTGTTGTTTCATGGGCAATGCTCATTCTTGTAAGAAATAGGTCATCGAACTCAACCCTTCGTCTCATATTGGATACGAGCTGAAGCATACGGCGCTTCATGGTGCACAACGCTATGATGCATCCATCGAAGCCTTCCAAACCATGCTTCTTCAGTTAGAAAACGATCCCGAGACGCAAACACGACGTAAGTCCCAACTACAGATATGTATTGAGATGCTTGATTTCTTTGTACAGAAATGCGCCAGCAGTATCGCAGCCCGGCCGAAGCAGAATGTGACATCCGAGAAATTATTCACACTCAACTCACCGACACCCCACCCCGTCTACTTGACACCGCTACTGGACTATTGTGTGATCGAGAGGCGCAGATAAGCGTCTTCAAAGCAAGTACAGAGTATAAAGAGCTTGTTTCGTCGACAATCAAGCATGCGCACCTCCGAAAGGAACGCATCGTAGAAGTGGTGGCGACATACTTTCGTTGTGTCATGCTCTCACACCGGTGGGAAGAGAAGGAGCCGCTGCTGGAAGACATACAGAATAAAGTCGTGTATGAGTTGGAGGCAGTCGGAGGCATCGTGAAATTGCAGTCGTTCTGCAGAATTGCTCGCGAGGCGCACTATCGTTGGGTATGGATGGATACATGCTGCATCGACAAGCATAACAATACTGAGGTCCAAACATCGCTCAACTCCATGTTTGTCTGGTATCGCCACTCAGCACTTACGATTGTCTACCTTTCGGATGTTCCGCCTTCGTCCAAGGCTGGTGCATTGGCAAAGAGTGCCTGGAATGGGCGAGGGTGGACGGTTCGAGAATTCCTGGCTCCCAAAGTCATTCTCTTTTATCAAAGCAACTGGACTCTATATCTCGACGATCACTCTCCAAACCATAAGGAGTCCGGTGCAATCATGGAGGAATTAGAGGATGCGACAGGAATAGATGCAGGGACCGTCATTACCTTCCGTCCAGGAATGACAAACGTCCGAGAGAAACTGAAATGGGCGTCAACACGTACCACCACTTTGAAAGAAGATGTCGCGTATTCATTGTTCGGCATCTTCGACATCAATCTACCTGTGATCTATGGCGAAGGGCAAAGTGCACTCGGGCGGCTTTTGCAGGAGATCATAGCTCAGTCGGGTGACATCACTGCCTTGGACTGGGTCGGAAAATCATCGGAGTTCAACAGTTGTTTGCCAGCCAGCATCAAATCGTATGAGGTTGCGGCATACAAGCAGTCATCCCCATCCGAAGATGAAATTCAGACATCAATCTCCATGTTGCGAAATAATATAACTACGGATTCAGCTTTGAAACTTTATACTCTGCTTAGCAATCTGAGCGCTCCTCGTTTCGCGCATCGCCGACTACACCTACCTTGCATGGTATTTCCTGTTACAGAAGTTAGACGGAGCCAAGTGGGAGACGAACAGTCACATTTCACGTATGAAGTCAAGGCAGTTGGGCTGCATGATCTCTCGATTAAAACAGGGGAGAAACTCATCCACTTTTCGCCGGCAAGACCCTTCCAGAAGAAAGTCTTACTTGTCCGTCCTTGGAACCATCATCTTTTAGACCTTCCTGCGGATGATACGCAAATCATTGAAGATGATACGCAGAGCGTTAAAGATTTATGCGTTCCCCAGCCCACTTCACAGAACGAAACGGGGCCGGCTGCCGCTGATATGGACTCTCACTTACGAGCGCTGCGATTAATTGTTCGCCTTGGGCAGCGATTTAGTGCATTCTTGCTAATGCAGCAGCGCGGCGGAGAATATAAGAGAATCGCATCGGATCGGGATATCATTGCACAAGTCGAAGACATGGCTTCTGTTCATAACACGGACGTTATGCAACTAGAGATATTGTAGCGGCTGTACAATATCATCACATTTCGGAGAACAAGAAACCGCAGGCTTTCACCAGTGCCTGTGCACGCGTACGTAGTTGCACAATGCATAGCTGGTAATTAGGTTTGGCGTAGTATACATTCATAAACAAAAGAAGCCCGCCCGCTTTTGCTTCGAACTTTTAACAAGTTCGAACTCACCACGGTCACGGGTGTTCCCATTATCATCGACTGACACAACACTTGTTCCATTACCTGGCAGTAACGACAACGGTGAATCAGTGCACTGGTTGTTC
>QLOO01000364.1:0-11738 GCA_003313855.1 Suillus sp. MG131 | reverse complement strand
GCAAAGATCGACTGGAACGCATTGCTCAATTCAGATTGGTACTGGTCCATCAGACGGTCCTCGAGCCCGTCCTCGGTGTTGGATTCAGCGATCTCCCTGGCTTTTCCTTTCCCCTCATGTGAGGTAGTTGCTTCTTGACTGGCCTGCGCAGAGGTAGGGGTAGCGGATGTTGGTGGAACGCGATCGAAAGGAGCTTCGGTCGAAGTGCCTTTAGAGAGACGGTCAAATAACGATCGTAACTCTGCCACACAACCCTCAACCTTCTCCTGGGGGCTAGGCTGGCTCTTTACAGGGGCCTTCGAGGTGGAAGCTGTGGCTTGAATGGGAAGTTCCTGAGATTGTCGTGAGTCAAACGAAGCAGAGTCAGTGGGCGAGAGTGAACATACAGCATCCACAGGCAGGCCGAGAGGCCAATATGCACTGAAGGATGGCTCGACATGTGCGAGGAAGCTATTAGCTTCTGCAGCGCGGCGGCGAGCGCGGAGTTCTCGGCCCATTCTTTCCTCCATGCATTTGAGACGGAGGTCGTGCTTCATTTCTTGCTCCTTGCGTTGGGCCTGTAACGCGGCATACCAACTTCGGATAGCGGCGTTGTTATCACGCTGAAGTTGTTGGATTGCAGCCTTGCGGGTGGCCTTGGAGAGAGCAAGCTCGTACTCGAACTCAACAAGGTCGTTTGTGGGGTAGCTGTAGTACGGAGACTGGGTGTGGATATAGTCATCGCGCTCTAGTATACGGTTGAGCAGGTCATTTATGCCGCGGAGCTGATGAATGCTTGGAGCATGAAGAGCATTTGAGATGGACTGATTCCTAAGCTGCTGCGCCCATGCACGTTGCTGGGCAACATGCGGGTCGACAAAGCGGTAGTTGGGTGTAGCGAAAACTAGCATTGTGAATTGAATGGGATGAGATTATGGGAGATGTCATGTTGAGCACTGAATTTATATGGCTGGATGGACTGTGGAATGACGAATCTTGGTGTACGCGTCCCATGACTGACCGTGACGCGTCCACTAATTAGTCGTCATTTCCACTGAATTCGAGAATATACCTGATTAGGAAGGTCACATTTTTGGAGTCACCGACTTCAATGAGGGCCAGCTAAGCTTTATGCCGGCCTCCTTCGTGGCTCTCAAGAACATCCATTGCAATCGCATTTTGTTTACTTCCTTGTAGTCTCAAGAATTAGCACAAAAAGTTTTGGACGCGTGGCTCGGCAAGAATGTCGGCAGTACTATGAGACGCGTTGTTTGTGTTGTGTTTGGCTCACCTTCCTTCTCTCTTTCATGGCCTTTCCACAAGCTGCAAGTCGTTTCCTCGGTAAGACACCGTTTCGACGGAAAGTGGTCTTTTGACATAGTACTATCCAAGTGCCCCTTGGCTTGGCCGTTGCCGTTGCGCAAGCCAGTATCTATGATGTGCCAGGCGGTTTCCGGGCAGTCATGTTTGACCGTTTTTCTGGTGTCAAGGACAGGGTATGCAAACCTTTTTAACGAGAATGCCGCTTTATAGACTGTTCGATACAGCCCACTGGTGAAGGCACCCACTTCCTCGTCCCATGGCTACAGAGAGCAATCTTGTATGACTGTCGGATTAAACCCCGTGTACGTCATTTTCATTCCACTTATGCTTATCCTCAACGATTCTGTAGAATATCTCAACGACTACCGGTTCAAAAGACTTGCAAATGGTCTCCATCACACTTCGTGTCTTGTCCCGACCGGATGTCGAGCATCTACCCCGCATTTACCAAAGCCTCGGCATGGATTATGACGAACGAGTCCTACCTTCCATCGGGAACGAAGTCCTAAAGGCTATCGTAGCACAGTTCGATGCTGCCGAATTGATTACACAGCGTGAGGTGGTAAGTCATCTGTTCATCATCCTCAGGCCAGGTTCGTAGAGCTTGCGCAGGTCTCGTCAAGAATTCGCGCAGACTTGCTACAGCGTGCCGGCGAGTTCAACATCAAACTGGAAGATGTGTCTATCACGCATCTGACATTCGGAAAGGTCCGTAGTCCTTGTACTTTATCTTATACAACTGACACCCTTTGTAGGAATTCACCCAGGTTCGCACGAGGCTACGACATATTGGTTCCATACTAATCAAATTTACAGGCTGTTGAAGCCAAGCAAATAGCACAGCAAGGTAAGGTTTCAACTGCCGTATTACAGTGTCAATCTAACATGCTGTAGATGCCGAGAGAGCCAAGTTTATCGTTGAAAAGGTGGGTTCTTGGTAAGTAGTTCACCTGATCAGATTACTGACGGCATGCAGGCGGAGCAAGAGCGTCAGGCAGCTGTCATTCGTGCAGAAGGTGAGGCAGAAGCAGCAGCAACGATTTCAAAGGCCATGGACAAGGCTGGAGACGCCTTCATTGCACTGCGTAAAATAGAGGCAAGCAAGGCAATCGTGCAGAGCTTGGCTGCCAATGGGAACGTGACATATATTCCGAGCAGTGGTGTGTTGTTAAACGTACCTACCAAGTAGTCTACCTATCTACAAAGTACTACTACCATTGAAATCGGCGATGACCGTGGGATGAATTCCCATGGGTGTTGCAGTGAAAAATGAGATGTAAAGATCTTAGTCGACGACGAAGTGCGAAGAGGCCAACGTCGTTCAAAGTCTCTCTTGTTCTCTTTTTCTTTGTCTCTTTCTCTCTCTTCTCGTGTTTTTCATTTTTCTGTCTATTCTCGACGGACAATCATTCTCTCTGATTTCAGTAATCAATTCTCCTGTGCGTCTTTTCATTTCCTCATCAGTCTCAGCACTCAAAAATTACAGCCTCTCATTCTCATTCACTATCCATATTAAATCATGAATCCAATGGGTGGTATGGGTGGCCATGCGGAGGCACCAGTGAGTACCCTTCTCCAAGCCCATAGATATGGTCTCATGCATGGCAGCGGAGGGCCCATCTTTACGTTGGGAATCTTAGTCCAAGAGTTACAGAGTACATGCTCACAGAGATCTTTGCCGTTGCCGGTGCAGTTCAGCACGTCAAAATCATCCCTGACCGCAACTACCAGCATGGTGGTCTCAACTACGGCTTCGTCGAGTATATCGACATGCGCGCAGCTGAAACTGCTCTCCAAACGCTTAATGGACGCAAGATCTTCGACACTGAGATTCGCGTTAATTGGGCCTATCAAGGTCAGCAAAACAAGGAGGACACAACCGGTCACTATCACGTTTTCGTCGGTGACCTCAGCCCAGAAGTCAACGACGAGGTCCTCGGCAAGGCTTTCAACGCGTTTTGCACAATGTCCGACGCTCGTGTGATGTGGGACATGAACTCGGGAAAATCTCGCGGTTATGGGTTCCTCGCTTTCAGGGATAAGACTGACGCAGAACAGGCCATCGCGACTATGAATGGCGAATGGCTTGGCTCACGTGCTATCCGTGTCAACTGGGCAAATCAGAAGACTCAAGGAGGGCTCCCTGCTCCTCCGCGCCCCGGAGGCAGCGTCGGCACCGCACCCGCCCCCATTAACTTCCAGGGTGGGCCCCTCTCATATGAATCCGTTGTCCAGCAGACTCCCTCGTATAACTCCACCGTTTACGTCGGAAACCTCGTCCCGTACTGCACCCAAGCAGATCTTATCCCACTGTTCCAATCCATCGGGTACCTCTCGGAGATTCGCATGCAGGCAGATCGCGGATTTGCATTTGTCAAGCTCGATACACACGAACACGCTGCCATGGCTATCGTGCAGCTGCAAGGGCAGATGGTCCACGGCCGCCCCATCAAGTGCAGTTGGGGTAAAGACCGGGCTGACGGGACTCCTGCACAGCCTGGAGCGCCGCTTAGCCCGACAACTCCAGCGGCTCCCTATGCAAACATGGTGAGTATTTTCACTTGTAAAAATATTCCTCGGAAGGCTCACTATTCCTATGATAGCCCATGTATGGGATACCGCAGCCTAATACTTACGGCCAGTATGGGTTTGGTGGATACGGTGGTTTCCCTAACCAAGGTGCTGCTGGTGGGTCGCCGACGCCTGGCATGCCTCAGCCTACTCCTGGTGCCGTTGGTTCTGGCCTTGGCGGGGCAGGAGCGGGTGGTGCGGACCCCTCTGCTGTTGGTGGTGGTGCTGGAGGCGCTGGTGCTCAATGGCCCACTGGAGATGCTGCTGCTAGCTACTATGCTAATTACTGGGGTGGTGAGTATCTTCTTTTCATACGTACCAACCATCTCTTGGCCAACGATTCATTTTCCAGGATATTACGGCCAGCAAGGCCAAGGCACCGATGGCCAGGGTGCTTAAAGAATCCTTGTTCGCTTCGTGTTTTATTCTTCCCATTCATCATCAATATCGTGCTCGTGTTCCCTCTCGAATGTAGCCTGCGAACATCGTCCATCCAAGCCAAAGTGTTTTTTTCTCGCCTCACCACTCGAATCCAAAATTGTGAAAGCTGTGCTTTTGTCTGGTGTCTTCATCCAAGAACAAACAGCCTTATCCTTGTTTTTTCTGTTCCGCCATTGTTATTGACTGGCTCCAATTATTCATTTCCCCTCCTGCGTGCTAATGAATGAAGTATTTCATCTGTCTCTTGTTCCTCATTTCTTTCCATCGTTGATTGTCGTCTGTGTATATATCCTCGGTAGATGTGCGGTTTCTCATTAAACTACGTCTACTTGACGGTGCAATAGGTTTTTTTTTGATAGTCAAGTCCACCACTTACCTGACGAGTTCGATTATGATCGATCCTTTGTTTATCCTGATGATCCGTGAGTCAGAAAGGGTATGTGATTATAAGGGTAGTATGTGCATGAAGTAGGGTCTACTTATCGTCCACCATCAACCATTCGGAGTCTGATCCAAGCTCGTCTCCCCCTGCAACTTCGAACCATCCGTTAATGTCTCCCCCGCTGTCTCCCCCTCCTTGACCCCATTTCCCGACACCGAAGTACCATTGCCTGATGCTAGTTTTCCATCTCCGCCATCACGCCAGTTGAGCACAGCCTGATGCCGTGAACGCATATCCTCATAGAAATCGTTTGCCTCGTTCATCTTGTTTGCCTGTGCCTGCTTATCATCGAGCCATCGTTGAAGGAGTTTAGCATTATCTTTCGTTAGTGTCTGATTCCGTTCATCAATCTGGCCGAGTTCTAGCTGAAGCGTGTTGATCTCATCATGGAGAACCTGTGCACGAGATCAGAATCGATCAGAAAAGGAGAGATATCAACGTACCTGAGCAGTACGATCTTTCTCGGCCATGAGCTCTGCATGCTGATCGACCTTCCTACGCAGATGCGCGACTTCCTCGCGCGCTTTGCGGAGGTTCTCGGTCTCAACGCGCGACGCTTCTTCTTTCTCGCGGAGGGTTTCGTTCATGGCTAGCAGACGCTGAGCGTTCTGGCCTTGTGTCTTATACACGGTTGCGAGCTCATCGCGGAGAGATGAAATTTGGGATTCGAGCGAGGCCATGTACGCTGCGCGCACAGGATTGCTTTCCCAGACAACATGAGATTGATATGCGTGCATTAGATGAGATGGTGGACTTACTCTTCGCTTGATGCTGTTCCAGGTACATGAACCGTCGAGCTACTTGGGTTAGTGCGAACGGAGCCGACGGCCTTGAGGAGAGATGCATTACGCTCTTTGAGGAGCTTGGTTTGTTGAGCGAGTCTGCGGTCTGAATTGGTGGATCAGCGGAGTCTTATGGATTGTTGAATGATGGAGCGTACATTGCTCGATGATGGATGCGAAAGCGTTTTGTTTTGCGTTTCGCTCTGATAGTCTGAGGCGGAGGAGCTCTTGCCAGGATGGCTCGGCCATGGAAGGTATAAGATGTCTGCTGCTGAACGCTGCATGAAATTCGGGTGACAGGATCACAGTCACACATGTCTTGAAAAGGAAGGTAGTCTTCCGCTACATCCCCTGAGGAATTCAAGGATCAAATTTTCGAGGACATATAAGGTGCATGGGTAGAATCTACCGTGGACTCGCGTAGAAAATTGGTAGACTCTGTTCGGAAAACTCCGCCGAATCTACCGCAATCCACCCGAGTCTACCGCAGTCCACCCGAGTCTACGACGCCACGGGTAGAACGACCAAACAACGTTCTCGATCTGCATCAGGAAAACTACCAGTTGCTTTTTTTACTTTATTTGTCACTTAATTACACGAAAAGGGACGCATAAGTCGATGGAGTGAAAAAGCGCGAGCCACTTAATTAAGCCCACTCGTCCTCTGGATTTTTACTTAATTCACTTAAATAAGCAGAAAAAGCGGTTTAAGCATTTGATAGCAGGATAACAAGGATACGTAGAAAGCGTGATAAGCATGAAATTAAGGAGACTCTCAGTAACATAAGGAACTGGGGGAATGGGGGAAAAGGTGGGCATGCAGGCAAAAAAGCAGTCAGCGGCAGAAAACATGATAGCAGAGCTGGCGGAAAACATGATATACGGCAGAAAACAACCACAGGACAGCGAAATTCATGCACTGGCAGGTGCTGCAACAAAAACAAAATCCTGCAACAATGGATGTCAGTGAGAGGGTGCCTGAATGATAAATACTTACAAATCATAGCACGCTTGTCATCCTCCGACTCGTCATCGTCGATCAGCGAGCCCAACGGTGTTTCAGTGACATCATTCAAGGTGGTACGCGCCATCTGTACTGTAGTTTCGAGGTACCCAGCAGGCTTGCCTAACAGAGATTTGATGTACGAATTAGTTGGTTTAAGCCAGAGAGCTGCCGAAAATAAAAACGGAATGTTGGTCTTTTTCCCAGTAACTTTGTTGAGGACCTTCGGTAGCCTGATGCTAACCCGACCTCTTGATGCAGATGACAGAACATTTTGAACTTCGAGTACTTCATTTGCGATCATGGAGACAGCGCGCTCAATCTGAAAAAAATGAGCATGATTAAGCCATTATAGGTTGAACTCACCGCTGCAGCAGAAAGAGCAAGAGGCCGTAACATCCTGCTTGTTGCAAGTGCGCACATGTCAAATGAGGGAACCTGCACATAACCGGTGATGGCGTTGAGGTGTGCTGTGCCAAATAACTGCAGTACAAAGGGTGAGCGGTATGCAGTAAGTGGAGATGGATTGTCCGGGTCCTCGAACAAGGATGCCCATTCAACATTAAGAGATTTGGCCAGTTTGACAGGATTCATGTCGGAATTTCGTGATAAAAAGTCCATGATGATGACTAGCCCTGTGGAGCCAAAATTGCTGCGCCACTCTGAAATGCGCTGTGCAGTCTGTATAGATTTAGCTCAGGTCGCTAAACCTAGAATTAAACAGCTGACTTACGAGTGAATGTATAACTCCACCGTGAACGACCACTATGTCGAGATCGTTGTACACTGCGTTAAGAACAAGCTGCGCATGATGGAGAAGGACCTCGTCAGGAATACTCCAGATATCTTCATAGCTTCCAGCCCACAGCATTATGGTAGGGATAAAATTCTTCGCCCAGCGCTGATCCGTTTGCATCGCTGGAGGTAGGTCAACTGTGCGATAGGCACTGTGTGCTTTGATGTTGTCTGGTGCAGTATCTGCGTTCTGCTGGCATGTGGTAGCAGGAGCACCACGGGCATGTAGTGCGGAAGATTTGACCTTAGCCTTTTTATGAGCTGGTGGCTTGCTGTCGACTATAGCCTGAGATGCAGTAACGGATGTCTGTACATTGTCAGAAATGAGTGCGATTAGGGCCAGAATCCTTACTGAATATGTTGTGCGCAGAATTTTCTCCTTCTTTGCTGTGTTAGTTTTGACAGGGAGCGGTGCCTCCGAATCAGAACTCATGATTGCGTCTTCTACTAGTTCCGCATTGCCATCAATCTCCATGGACCAGGACACCAAAGACTCCTCATTGTCTATGGTGCTAGCTTTCCGCTTCAAGAACATATGATTGTCTTCCTGTGTGAATGGCGCCTTAGGCTCCTGTGAGTACTGCTCCTCCGGTAATACTTGTGTTGATGGAGCCATAAGCTCATCATCCGAGTCGTCTGATGCCTCTAGCGGAGCCTCAGGCTCATCGACATCATAGTCCTCTTCGTATAGCGTGACAACCTGTGAAAGAAGGAATTAGTAGATTCGGATGCTGGCAATGAATCACTGCCAATAGTACCTTAGATTTCCCCTTGTTTTTCTTGCTCCCCAAGAGAGCATCCTCACGCTCCAACGAATCGTCAATATCGTCTGCAAACGCGCCAGTAAGAGTATTGTCTGCGACACCATCCGGAATTTGAGGCAAAGCTGCAGGAATCTTAGTCGGAAGCTCAGCGGCTGAAGTCGGTGCAGAGGAAGCATTGCCCTCTGAGAAAATTGATGACGGAGGTGCTCGAGTTGAAGTGCTATCAATGGATGGACATGACAGCGGCTCTGGATTTCCAGGTTTGACCCCTGAGATCCAGTTGGTCACTCGGCCACCTAATGCAAGTTTTGTGGATGTGTTGATACTGGAAGTAAGGTTTAGAAAAAAGAGTGTCGATTCAGTGAGGAGCAACATGGTAATGTGAGAGATAAAAGCCTTACAGTGATTTCCCATCAGCACGTGCATCATCACCTTCCACTTTTGACTCGGATGATTCAGTGAGCTTCTTTTGCACGTTACTGATGGCATCCCTTATCAACATCTTTGCGACTTTCTTCGTCACCATCTTTTTCCCCCTTCCTGCAGCTTTATTTTCCACATCCCTGGCAATGTCAGTCTCTGACACTAGGTCCTCCAACATACAACTATCAGCAGGACTGTCACCACCACCGGTGTCTCCTACCACAGACTTTTTCTGAGTCACTTTTGGCTTTATCACCTTGGCCCTAGGCTTGGGCCGAACGGGAGTCGCCTTTTTCATGATCAATTCCTTCTGGGCTTTCTCCATCTCAGCCTGCAGAGCAGCAATACGCTCAACCCCCTTTTGGTGCGCTGCTTCCTTTGCTTCTCTCGCTTCTTTGATGACAAGGTCATCTGCAGCCTTTTGAGCTGGGGATCGCCTCTTGATCTTTGTGTCGAGCAACACCTTAGCAGGTCAGGCAGTTGCAGTCGATGGGCGGGTGCGCCGGGGAGCGTCTGTCATGGACATGACTGTGCAGATGGGGGAGACGGTGAGGGATAAGACTTTGCGGAAGAGGAAAAGAAAAGTAGGGTTTCAAGTTGAGAAAAAAAGTCGTAAGTCCCACCCCCAACAGCCGCTGACTGTGGTAATCGGGGTGTCACCTTTTGTTTAATAGTATCAAACTAGTACTAGTATGTGTGTTCGGCACTTCAAGTTCTCTGCCTTACTTTATTTTACAGTCAAGATGCCCATCGCTCGCAGGGACCATAGTTCTCTCCAGTTTCACTTACACTGCGCACGTCATTTCAAGTCTCAGGGAGGGCGCAAAAAACACTGGAACACCTCACACTCAATATTCGGACCAGCTCCTGCTACCACCAGCGTCTTGCACACCACTACCACCAGCGTCTCACACACTGCTACCACCAGCGTCTCGCACACCACTACAGTTGTTGAAGAGCAGCCTGAAGTACTGGATGGCCACTTCTCAGCAGGTCATGACAACATCTCTGCAGGCGGTGACAATTTTCCTGCGGGTACATCTGACCCAAGTCAGGCACTTAATGAGCCTGACATTCCAGATAATTTGAACGCAGAATTTTTTGGGCCAGGTGATAGATTATACCACAACTATCACCCAAAACTAAATGGTATGTTTCACAAAGTCCTTCCAGCTAGTTACAACTAACACGTATATCAATATAAGCTCGTCCTTGCGACGTGACAGGACGATTCCTTGCAGATGGAGCGCCCCCGACACCACCTCCAATCAAGTCACCCGATGACTGGGCTCCATATCGAAATCGTGTCGAGTTCGAGACTGCAGAATTTCTGTACACGCACAACCAAATGTCTGCCGGAGACATCAATATCTTATTGGATCTTTGGGCTGCAACCCTCCTCAAATACAACGACAAACCTCCGTTTGCGGACCACCGTGATTTGTATAAAACTATTGACGCTACGCCAGTGGGTGATGTCAAATGGCAATCCCTCAAGGTCCAGTACACTGGGGAGAAGCCCGAAACCAATGTACTACCCTGGATGGACCAATCTCACGATGTCTGGTACCGAGACCCCCATGAGGTTATTCAGAACATGTTGGGGAATCCGGACTACACTACAGAGATGGATTATCGGCCCTACCGTGAGTATTTGACTGATGGCAATGAACGCCAATGGCAGGACTTCATGTCTGGTGACTGGGCATGGAACCAAGCGGTACGTTGTCTTTCATTGTTTTCTGTCGCTACACATGCTGAAAATTTCAGTAGGAAACTATTTCTGAAGATCCAGATACACTCGGCTCAACGTTTGTGCCAGTTATACTCGGAAGCGACAAGACAACAGTCTCAGTGGCGACTGGTGCCAACGATTACTATCCCTTGTATGTATCAATCGGGAACGTTCGTAATAATGTCCGACGTGCACATCGTGATGCCGTTGCCATTATTGGCTTCCTCGCTATGCCAAAAAGTATGTTTCACACTACTACTATTGTTCTGCGCTAATCACAGTCAAGCAGCTACAGAGGAGCACGCAAAAGACCCAAAATTTCGGAAATTCTGTCGGCAACTGTTTCATTCGTCTGTCACCAAGATTCTCGAGAACTTAAGGCCTGGTATGACCACACCAGAGGTTGTACACTTCGGTGATGGCCACTATCGGCATGTAATTTATGGCCTTGGACCATACATTGCAGATTACGAGGAGCAGGTTCTACTAGCGTGCATAGTGCGCAATTGGTGTCCGAGGTATGTTCCTAAATTATCTCCAACATCCCTCTACCTTAATGCTACTAGGTGTATGTCACATCCTGACAGTTTAGACACGAAGTCACTGTGTTGTCGACGTGACCATACAGAAGCGTTAGTTGAAGAGGCAACCTATGGTGCTTTGTGGATGGAGTATGGGATTGTTGGTGACCTTGTTGTAAGTCTCGCACATCTTTTCTATCGGAGTTGAGACTCAATCCTTTCTAGCCATTCACAAACGATTTTCCATGCGGCGATATTCACGAACTTATTGCGCCGGATATCCTGCATCAACTGATTAAGGGAACCTTCAAGGATCACCTAGTCAAGTGGGTTGGACAGTATCTGCAACATGTCCATGGTACAAAAGAAGCGGAGAGAATTCAAGCTGATATAGATCGAAGGTGCGTCACTTTGTCTCGAGTTGATGATTCGAAAGCTCACGTCATCAAAGAATTGCTGCGGTTGCTTCATTTGCAGGTCTCCGACGATTTCCAGAAGGTCGGGGATTCAAACAATGGACGGGCGATGATTCAAAAGCCCTCATGAAGGTTAGTTCACTATCACATTAACTAGGATATTGCAACTTGGCTAACAATAATTCAGGTCTATTTACCTGCCATCGAAGGTCACATCCCAACAGATGTGGTGCGCACGTTTCGCGCATTTCTCGAATTTTGCTATCTCGTACGGCGCAACATCATTACAGAATCTACTTTAGGTCAAATTCAGGAGGCTCTTGACCGATTCCATCATTACAGGGAGATATTTGAATCTACGGGCGTTGTCTTCACGTTCTCTCTCCCTCGGCAACACTCTTGTTCCCACTATGTCCTCCTTATCCAACTTTTTGGTGCGCCCAATGGCCTTTGCTCCTCGATCACCGAGACGAAACACATCAAAGCTGTCAAGGAGCCATGGAGGCGCTCGAGTCGCTACAAAGCCCTTGGTCAGATGCTGGTG
>QLOO01000363.1:0-22961 GCA_003313855.1 Suillus sp. MG131 | reverse complement strand
TTCCAACTCCTGCATGATCACAACGGATTCCTTGTGATTGGGAGTGTGATCATTGAGATAAAGAGTCCAATCCTTCTGATAGAAAAAAATGACGCTGGGAGCGAGGAATTCTTGAATCGTCCATCCGCGTGTGTTCCAAGCGCTCGTTGCCAATGCCCCATACTTCGACGAAGGTGGGACATCCGAGAGGTACACAATTGTGAGCGAGGAGTGGTGATACCAGACGAACATGGAGTTGACTGATTCTTGGAGCTCGACGTGGGTGCTCTTATCAATGCAGCATGTATCGCTCCATGCCCAGCGATACCCCAAATCACGAGCGGTTTTACAGAAGGACTGCAACTTTATGATGCCGGAATCCGGAAACAAATCATAAATGACCTTGTCTTGGATATCCTGCAGCAGCGGTTCCTTTCCTTTCCACCTGTGTGACAGCATAGCATATTGGAAGTGTGCCATCACCACTTCTTCGATGCGCTTCATTCGGACGTCTCGATGGGTGATTGTCGATGATACAAGCTCTTTATACTCAATGTTTGATTTAAAGGTGCGAATCTGCGTCTCTCGATCGCATAAGAGACCGGTGGTGGTGTCAAGTACACGTAGCGGAGCATTGTCAAGTTGAGCATCAATGACTTTTCGAATAGCACGATCCACTTCGGATGGCCTGAGATACTGCTGGCGCAACACTGCAGAAATAGTTAAAGCATGTTGAAGTATGAGTTATTGGAGCTTACTTCGTGTCGCAGTGTCGGGAGCATTATCCAATTTTGAGAGCATGAATCGGAACGCCTGGATCGCTTCATCAAAGCGTTGTGCACCATGAAGGGCTGCGTGCATCAAACAATACCCAAGATAAGATGAAGGATTGAGTTCGGTGACCTATGTGCCACCACAATAAGTATGGGTTAAGAACGATAAATGCCATTGCACCTTCTGCGCATCGAAAAGTGCTTCTATCCACAGACTTTTTCCCAATCTGGCCTTACTACGACTTGCAAAGACAGCATCAGATGCAGAATCCAGGTAGATCACTACCGAGTATAGGTCAATAGCCCTGTCATACTCGGCTGCAGCGAGAGCAGCATTTCCTTTGGTAAGACAGAGCGCGCTGCATTCTTCCTTAAAAGCTGAGTGAAATGCGGGTAAGGATTGTAGCCTGCGCGGCACTACGAACTCTAGACTTGCCATTGGTCCAATTAAAGCAGCTATCCTTGCTTATTGCATCACTCGTATCCATCACGTACTGGCATGATCTCACGGCATCTTGAAGTCTACCTGCACGAAGGAGTGCTTTACACTGATTCATGTGTGCGGTAAGCCACAAGGACTTGAGATCCCAGCCGAAGAGCTACACAAAGGACACAATTATAAGAAGCATGTGTTTGAATGCATCACCTTAACGTACCACCACCAAGTCCTCATACATAGCATGAATGGGTGCTCTCGATGAGAAGGCAATAGAGTTGACAGCAGCAGTGAAATAGTCAGCGGCTTCGTCATGACGTGCGTCATTCAAGGCCATGATTCCGAGTTGAAGACGTAGATATGCCTAATGTGCCAGTCGCAAAGATTAGTGTTGATGACCCAGCGTGGTTGCATGATACTGACTTCCACGATATGACATGCCCGAGTATCGGCATTCGGACAGCCGGTAGTGAGTTCTTTAAGGAGCAGGTTTGCCTCGTCATATTGATCTGCATTGAAGAGGGCGATGGCCTAAAATATGGAATGAAGCAGAGAGTATGCGAGGCAAGTATAAGATACTACCTTGATCAAGAGCAGAAAATGGATGATCTGTGAATCTTGGTTTGTGTACATGAATGCAACATCAAATGCTGCTCTTGCATCCCGAATGAGGCCTTTTCCGCAGAGGGCGATGCCCTTAGAGATATAGCCTGTCAATGAGGGCTGAATGCTGATGGACTACGTCATCGAGTTAGCCTTCTATAAGGGAGCGATGATTGGTCAGTGAATCTCACGTTGGTTGCATCTTGAAGGGCGCGGTCCCAGTCGTGTTTCCGGGCCAAAACGAATGAGCGATGGGCATAGGCAGTATGGTTTTTCGCATCGGTGTTGATGTCTTGCGTGAGTAGTTCTTCGGCGGTGGACAGGTCTCCATCTATACATGCATCCCGGGCTGCTGTGATAGCTAGGATCTGCACGAAACATATTCGAATTGTGGTACATGCGTCAAGGACAAAAAACGTACCTTTGAATTGAATACTGCCCACTCTGAAATCATCCGATCCTTCCCTCCGCTGAGGATATGGTTGCCGTCCACGGAGAAAGTGATGCATGTCGTTGGGGAGGAATGTTTGAAAATGGCAATAGTTCGTCTGCCTGAGAGCCGCCAGAGACGGACATAGCTGTCATCAGATGCCGACGCGACGAGTGTGCCAGTAGGATTGATGGCGATGGCATAAATATGGTCAGAGTGACCCACCCAGGGATCACCGACCTGCTGCCAGGTTGTTGTATCCCATTCACGTATGGTAGGATCAGAATTATCGCCGCCTGTGAGAAGGCGTGTGCCATCGGGCGACCACGCAAGTGACAAGTTCCATGCTACGTGGGCCTTGAAGGATGCGACACATTCCCTTGTGCTTAAATTATGAATTTGAATATCGGGGTATGTTGCAATGGCAAGAAGTTTTCCAGACGGCGAACACCGAACACACTCAATTGGATTTCCTTGCGTTTGCCAGGTTTTGGTATTCCACAACTTCGTTGTTGTGTCAAATGAACCAGTGACCAACACCGTTCCATTGGGAGAAAAATCCAGTGATGTGATCAAGCAGGAGTGGGCTTTGATGGGTTGGGTAAGTGATTCGCCAGTGTCTCCGTGCCAGACGATGACCTCTCCCTGCTCATCACCGCTTGCTATCAGTTTTCCACTTCGTGATGCCGCTAATCTCATCACATTGCTGCGATGACCCTCCATCTTCTTCAACACTTCACCTGCCTTCAAGTCCCACAGACGAAGCGTCTTGTCATACGAGCACGTAACCACCCGTCGTTCATCGGGGAGAACTGCGACCGCCCTTACCCAGTCTTCGTGGCCTCTGAACTCTCGCAGGGGTGTGGTGCTTGTAATTTGCTCTGTCATTTACTAGAGGCTGATGATGGCTTTGAGGTGGACTTTGGAGGGATTCATTAAATTCATTAACCATACACTTTGTACCTATAGCTAGTTATGTAAGAGAGACCGACTCGCTCGTATTTTGTCAATATTTTTCTAAAACGAGTCCAGTACCTTACGTCCATGATCATGACCATCTTTCCTGTACAAACACCAGATTATCTACTTTCCTTCCAGTTCTCATCATGGTATCCAACATTTTCATCCATCAGCATCAAAAGCTCCATCATCCGCCCCTTGGATCAACCATTCAAGGAATACCTTGACTCGGACGGCATCTTCGTACCAGAAGGCTCGGAAAACCCGTCGGTTGACTAGCTACCATCTGTCCCAGTCTCACTCACTTCTCGCCGTCAGTCCCGCAGAAAGCTCTCTTTCGGATCAAGCAGATGAGGAAGAAGATGCTGCAGCCGGACGATCCTTCTCTTTCCCTGATCTAGACGAGCGGATAAGACAAGCCATCAAAGAATACGGCGCGGTCTTCCCTAAGCTTAATTTTTCTTCACCAAAGGTCAGCCCCCTGCATATAAACCATTGTTCATATCAAACAGTTGACAGGACGCATCATGGATACTACCACCATCCTCGCCCCTGAAATGCACGTCTCCATCAGACGTCTACATTCTATTAAAATC
The DNA here is from genome assembly GCA_003313855.1 of Suillus sp. MG131. Classification (NCBI taxonomy): domain Eukaryota; kingdom Fungi; phylum Basidiomycota; class Agaricomycetes; order Boletales; family Suillaceae; genus Suillus; species Suillus sp. MG131. The sequence continues at coordinate 19,184 of QLOO01000363.1, read as the reverse complement.
CTCAGACTTCGTATCGCATGACCTGAGTATAGACACGATATTCGAGGGATGTCAATACGATCCCTCGAATCCACCATCGTATCAACTCGAGCTTGTCTTGCGGAAATGGTATCCCATAGATAGGAGCCGCGAGTTCAGGTGTTTCGTCCGTGATGGCTGTCTCATAGGTACGTCCTGTTTCTAATAATTGCTCAGGTAAGCCACGACGACGACGCTCGTACAGGGATTTCACAACGCGACACGAATTTCTACGATTTCATGAACGAGCCTCAAACACAAAGCAAGATCATAGAGACGCTTCAGCGTTTTTGGGAGGAAAAGATCAAGTTCAGATGGCATGGACAACAGGACTGTATGTGTTACATTATCTTTGTCGTAGTTCGTGTGCCCATCACTCTTCTAAAGACACCTTTGATGTGTTGATGACGCGTGATCTGTCCCGGGGACACGTCCTAGACTTCAACCCATACGCACCCCGAACGGACCCCCTCCTATTCACCTACGAGGAGCTCTTGTCAGTCTTCACGCGGGGGTTGAGCATACCAGAGCTCCGTATCATCGACTCACCTTTACATCCTGTCGCATCGCGTAACGCGCCAGCTCACCAACATAACATGCTGCCAATTGAAGCTCTTGCGCTGAGTAGCGGTCGGGACATCAACGAGTTCTCAGATTTGTGGAAGAAAGAGATTCAGGAGTCCGTGAATGATGACGATTAATGGACGTAGCCATTTATTGAGAGGTCGCTCATTAGACCTAGGACTCAACCCAAATGCACCCCCGAACGGATTTGTCCTATTCACGTATCGAGAGCTTTGTCAGACCTGAACTTCATATCATCTACATCCGGCCGCGGTGCGCAACGTACAAACACATGTTCCCAATCGAATCACGCTAAGTAGCGCTCGAGAGATCAACGTTAACCGCAGAACGAGATTCAGCATTACATGAATGAAGAAGCTTGAAGGTCAATAATAACAGACCTAGTTAGCGAAAAGATCTCTCGTTTTGTCATCTATTAGGATTATCATAATGCAAGATCGTAAGACTCTAACAATAATCCACCAGACCCCTTGCCCCAAGACGCGACACCATCTATATTATGGATCATAATAATATGAAGGGAATAGCCAAGCGGGCGATCTACAGTTATCTCTATAACAAACGATAGTGCTTTTACATCTTGTCAACCTCGACCTCAATACCGGAGTCACTTGCGTTACCATCAGTGAGAGCAGGACGAGTAGCAGCGAGACCGGAGGCATTCTTGTAGAAAAGAATGTTGCCTTCATCCTCGACGAACTGAACGGTGGCTCAGAATACAACACCAGACCAACGTAAAAAAAATACTGACCTTGCACTCCTTGAAAACCCTGTAGACTTCCCCCCATCCTCCGGGAGCACCCTTGAGCTTAAGACCTGCTTGCTCAAGACGCACACGAAGAGCATCAGAAGCTTCCCAAGCATTGTAGTGAGGGATCTTGCTGGAGACGTGATGAAGGACGTGAGTCTCAGAGATGCCGTGGGTAGCATGAGCGCCAATCCAACCCATAATCGAGCCACAGCCACCCAAGAGATTGCGGTCCAAAGTAGCCAGAGCACCACGGGGGAAGGTAAACTCGGAGGCACGGTAGTGGGGGAGAAGTGGGTCGGTGTGTTGGAGGAACGTGATGAGGACAAGCCAGTGGTTGACCCAGAGGTAAGGCACCAGGTAGAGACGGAACACAGTCCAGAACCCATACGTATAGATGGAGCCAGTAACACCAGCGAGCCAGAGCACAATACCGATGTCAGACAGAATGATTGATTCGCGCTGGTGAGGTGCAAACATCACAGCATCAGGGTTGAAGTCTACCAATATAAATCACTGAGTCAATCTCTTTTCAGATACGAGTCGTACTCGCACTCACGGTTGGTACCCTTAGGATAACGCTTCTGGCCAGACGCATTGCGGATAAGGTATGCAGGCCAGCCGCCAAGCTAAAAACACTGTCAGCCATGATCATGCAGATCTCCTTCAATTCGCCTAACCAAGTATGTAGCAGCCCCAATCATTGCGCCAATAGGGGAGTCACCCAGCGCCTCCCTCAGCTCCTTCATCACTTCATTCGAAACGCTCGAACCAAGAATATCCTCCTTTGTCGGGTCGAATGCGGGCAAGCCAAGCTGCGAACGTGTCTTGGGAACAAAGACTTGATCCTGAGTCATATGACCAGTTGAGGCATGATGTTTCGCATGTGTGATCCTCCACGAATGGTATGGTACACCAAGCCTAAATGTTAATTAAGGAACTGTCAATCACGTGACCGAGAAGACAAAAATTTAAGACCGACGCGGAATGCAGGACCCAGCCCACGCTGTTATTGATCAACTTCGATTCTGAGAACGCTTGATGACCACATTCGTGAGCAATAACCCAAAGGCCAGTAGCAAAGAGACCCGTCCAGAAAGTGTACCCCGCCCAGAGAGAGAACCGTGCAACGGGATAGAGCAAAGGATGAGGGAGGGCAATGTGTTCGGGAGAGATGAGAGCGTCCAAATAAGTTGCAGACTTATAGATACCCGATATCACCACCAGGTCATAAACACTAGACGTTGTAAAACGCGTCAGAACCAGCAGTCTTGAGCAAGTAGCAACCTACATGTACAGTGATGACCGCAACGCCGAACGCTTGAAGCAATGAGCGCTGAAAAAACCGATAGTAATAAGCGCCTGGTCTCGAAATGCATCTAAAACGCGTGCAGACTCACGGGATAGCGCTCAACAGGTCCTTGATTGTAAGGTCGGGTATAACGCAGACATTTTGTTTCACGGTCGTAATGCCTTTCTCTGATCCGGTTGACATGATTGAGGTCGTTGTAGCAGACTCCTGTCTAATCCAAGCTTCTATGGAAAAAGGAAGGGAAAAAAGGCAAAGGAATGCGAACGAAGGCAAACTGCTCTTCCAGTCTATTTATTGGGGTAAAAGAATTGTCCCCGGTGATAACCGAAAGCACGTGGGCTGAGTTAAGCAAAGAGAGTCGGACAACACACTACCTTTCATTGCAAGAGTCACACACACCGCTCATAGTAGGGAAGTAAGTGTTTAAGCTTCATTCATTGCCAGAAATCATATTAAAGATTATTATGTTGCGATGCTGGTGCAGGAGCAAAATTTGCTATGGCTATATGTATATATATATATCTTGTCAAATCCAAGACGTGAGTGTGAGATTTCAGGTGACAAGGCCGTGAGGCTAGAACATCTCACTAATTAAAGGGGCCTGGTAAACGCAAGTACTCCCTTCTAGCACTTTAATTTAACGCCTGAAGCCTCGCAGCTAGTCCCTCCAAAAACGCAAACCCATCTTTGGTGATAGTCCTGCCACTACTCTTGTTGGTGACAACACCAAAGTCAGCCACAAGGTTCGCAAGCACCATATTATTCGATGCAGTCCCCACTTCTCGACGAAGCCTTGCAACCACGCTCCATTTCACGTGCGCTGGTTGGGGTGCTCGATTGTCCTCTTGATTGGCACTTCGTGGGGTCCTAAGCGGGAGTACGAATATCGAAGGATCTGCGAGCTGTTTGTACAATGCATCCAGAAAGGCGAAACCCTCTTTGGTGAGCGTCTTTGAGCCCAGTTGTAGGAATTTCGTGAACTCTTCTACTACAACCGCAAGAGCAGCATTATCCGTCGAATTGAGGACCGAAAGCTTGAGTTTCTGCAGCTGACTGGCTTTCTTGGTTCGCACGGGAGTGCATGGTGGAAGGGGTTGGCCATTTGGCTTTGGTGTACCCTCTCCGGAGCTGTCGCTTATGATCATGGTTTCGCTAGGCTTCTTGGCGTTATCTTTTCGCGCAGGGGCAGGGACATTAGTTTGGTCCCCAAGTATTGGACGACACGGGTTGAGCTGGAGCTTGGCCAAATCGTTCAGGACGTTCTCCATCTCATCTACATCCATCGTGGATCGTGTGGGAGCAGGCCGTACAACTTGAGGCTTCACCTGGAAAAAAATCAACACAAACTCAGACGTACTGACAAACCCTCGTACCTTGGGAGCTGGTGGTGGTGGCCAGATAAAGCGCTCAATATCGGTGAAGCCACTGTCCTCTGCGAGCGCCTGGAACTCGTCCTTCCATTTGTCGTAATCAGGACAGTCAAAAAACTTCAGCCGTCTGCAATACCGCAGGAATTCTTCGAACTCAGAGGGCATTCCTTTGCACAGGTCTTCAGGGCGAGCGTTCTTTTTCGCTCGCTTGATGCGATCATGCGCTGGGTCGGATTTGGGTACACCGTTTCGTGTCCACGATAGTCCTCCAGGCGTAAGGAGATGTATAAACATCAGTGCGGCGGCCTCAAGATCATCTCGCCTAGATGGTACTGCAGCAGTTTCCATAAGTAGCTGTAACGCATAAATAAACATGAGATACTGACCCTTGCCTTTGCAATGCACGTTTACAGACGTAAACCAGTAGTTGCCCAAGAAATCTCTCTTCTGCTTTGAGTCTGGAATATGCCGCCGCGTGTACGGATCGATATAGCGTTTTGAAAACCCGAAGTCGATCATGTAGATGGTTTCTTCTTCAGGTGTCAATCCGATGGCACAGTTCCCAAGCTGTATATCGCGATGCAAAACTTCGCGGGTGTGCATAATCTGCAAGCGTGCGATCTGGATATTTAATCAATGTCAAGGATATGGTATCGATCTGAAGCCAGTGCGCAAACTCACCACCTGGATTGCAATAGAGCATACACTGCGAAGGTCCATCCTCTCATGGCCCATTTGTAAATGTTGTCGGTAGATACTGTCCAGACTCTTTCCGAGGAGGCTTATGACCAGATAATGCCATCTTCCCTCGATACCGCTCGCCCATAACCGAGGCATACCCTCCCCTCCTTGCAGTAGAGGATAGATGGCCTGCTCATAGCGATTTGTCGGGCACTCGTGGTCGATATCTTGCACCTTGAGTGCAACGAAAGTGCCATCGTGGATGTGATATGCCTTGAAGATAGAGCCTGGGACGAGATGGTTTAGGTGAGGAATAGTGCTGAGTGGGCGCAGTACATACCTGAATAGCCTGACCCCAGTCGATCTTGTAACCAGTAGTTGCCCATTTTGCGAGGAATAGTATCCGAGTTATGCGCCATGATACCGTCTGACCAATGGTCTTAAGTTACAGATGTGTTGTTGGTAGCAGGTTGACGTGATAAGTAACCAGTAGCGGATTTATATGACAGCTTTGTGGCAAAATCTAATGTGGGTATCGGAGTAGTACAATATTGTGGACACGCTTGTGGATTCGGATTAAAACAGATGTGGTTGTTAGTGGTTGACGCGCCAATTGCCTGGCACGCGTCAGTCACGTGTCAGGTTGAAATATACCAGATGAGGAACACCCGGGAGTGCCAGTTCGAAAGTCAGATGTTATGCAAGTCAATTTGCGTGTCCCTTATGCTTGTGGTCACAACACATTCATATAGCAGAGTCATGCTCATCGTATTGTTACAGTAATTATACAGTTTGAATGCATGGATAACATTTGGTAATGATTCAGAGTTGCCCCGCCGCAATCTTTGCAGACAATTCCGCGGATGCTTGCAGCGCACGGGGTGTGTCGTACTTGTCCATGATTACTTCGACCAACTGTATCTGCTGCGCATTCGCGAATTCCTCATCGTCGAGAAGCTCGTTGAGCTCTGACTTGCTGCGGACCGTATACGACTTTGACATCTTGCCCTCAAGATCACCGAGAGTAGTGAGAAGCGAAGTCCATTTCCTGCAGGAATGTTTGAGCAAGATAAAAATTCAGAGAGCAAAACGCATCCTACCAGTCTACAATGTCGTTGTATTTCCTGCAGTAATTCGTGAGCTGTCATGTAAAGTGGTCTGCCTTATCAGTGATAACTCGCCTATCCAGGCCGTGCAAATGCCTCTCAATATTGTAGCCCTTGTTATTCAACACGAATATTATTGGAGTCAACTTGTGATGGATCATGGTTGAGATCTCTTGCACAGTCAGTTGCCTGCCCCATGACAAACTCAAGTAAGTTCTAGGCACGATGAACGAACCACGCACATGCTGCCATCACCAGTGAATAATATGGTGCGCCCAAGACATTTGTCACGGGCTGCGAGCGCCACACCGAGTGTGCTAGCTACAGTCACTTTTGTTAGTTGCAGGTTCAGTAGAGAAATTTCACAATATTTACCGGTCGCCCATCCAATGCTTCCATACAAGATTTGGCTGACGAAAGTGGACTTGTCAGGCAATGGAACGTCCAAAATTCCAAAGTTTGAAGTCCCTAGACACATGATTTACCCTGACTTTTGAAGGACAATAGATGAGTTTCGACTCACCAGTCTCAGAAACAATGGCATCCTGCTTCCGGAAGAATTTGCCCACCCGAGGCCAGAAATAAGCATGCGAAATACTGTCGTCACTCTCCTTTGGAACATCTAGCTTGTAGTGTGGAACCGGGATCCGTGATGCACTCTCCTTATATTTACTCAACCTCTCCGTGAGCTTCGGGAGAAGCGATTTCATTCCTATACCCGGGAATCTTGCGTAGCGAACAAGTGTATGGTCGGAGTGTAGCTGTAAAAATCACCCTAAGCGTCGAAAAATGACATATCATGGACAGTTACCTCGACGGTGTGCGTCGCAGGAATATGGTACGTGAACATTCCTGTGTTGAAATCTGACTTCAAACTGCCGATCGAGAGGATAAGGTTTGCATTTTCGACCCTCTCCTTGATGGACGGATGCGTGATGGAACCGATGTAAATCTATAGAAGCGTCAGAATGGTCTTGAGCGAAAAATGGGGATGAAAACTCACACCGCCATATCGGTCATGCTCTTCACTCACTGCCGTCTTTCCCATTGGTGTTGCGTATATAGGGAACTGTGTTTTCACGAGAAGGTCATTGACTTCCTGGCGCATGTCGTGACGAATAGCGCAAGCATCGACGAGGACAACGACGTCTTGTTTAGCATCATCCACGAGTTCCATAATCTCATCGAGAACATAGTTCTCGACGTCTTGGTCATTAGGAGGAGGGGTTCGCGAAAGTTCGACCTTCAAGCGCTTCGCAGAGATTTTTTCGGTAGTGAGGTTCATCGGAATGGCGAGATAAACGGGGCGAGCCTGCGGGGCAATTGACTGCTTGAAGAGGGGAAGGCGGACAATCAGGACTTACACGAATAATGCACTCCGTGAGGATTCGATCTATTTCAACCGCAGCTCGTGATTTATCCATAATCATGGCCTGAGCAATGGTGATCTGTTCCGCGGCTTTCGTATATACGTCGAATCTGGCGAAGGTGAGATACTGGATCAACAAAAAGGAGAAATCCATACTTTCCATTGCCAAGTGTGTGGTGGAGCATGGGTTTATTATTCAACTGCGTAGTGCTAGGCACTCCAACGATATGAAGAACAGGGACCATTTCAGAGAAGGCTGAGTGATCTGTGAGTTATACCTCGCGAGAACGACGAGCAACAATTACCGCCTGCAATTCCGTTAATGGCACTCAATTCGCCAACGCCGAAGCTATAAATTGTTGAGGTCACTTGCAGATAATGTTTATCAACTACCAAACCTACGTTGTCACAACCACCCCTATGCTATGCTCTTTGACGCGGGCGTATCCATCGGCTGCGTAGGCTGCATTCAACTCGTTACTACAATGGCGTAAGAAAATATATTGCCGACAGGATGAACTCGTTACCAGTTCCCGATCCATTGAATTGTGGGATGGTCTTCAACAAAGTCCTAAGAATTGAAGTAGTAAATAATAGTGCTTGCGCTGTTCACATGCGCAACAATTCACCAGGAAAGCTACATAAGATTGTCAGTATACGAAGTTGTCGATGAGTCATGAAACCATACGCATGTTAAAATCCCCCGGTACTCCGAAAATGGACTGGGAGTGGGGAACAAGTGAGCAATGAAGTTTGGTTGCATGGAAATGTTTGAAGGGGATGCGTACCGTTACGTTGAGCTGTTCCAATCTCCTCAAAATGTAATCAGAGATAGTGATAAGCTCATCGTCTTCTCTGTGGAATTGTGCTTTCAAGGTTTGAAGCTCATGATGTAGTCGATCGACTTCCGCCTGGAGATGTGTGGCTGCAGTGTCCATGATGATAGCAGTGAGATTATGATAAGTCTTAGGAGAAAAGAGGGAGGAGAGGGATCGTTTATATACTGGACGTGATACTGAACGTCATACTAGATATGTCTTGTCCCGATAAGGAAGTCGCAACGGCGAGACTGGTCCACCATGTGTCGACACTGTCGAGCTATATGTGAAATTACATTCAAATGCGAGCATTCCAGAGCGTTCCAGATTTGGTCTGGAGTGCTCTAGCCAGGTACAGATCTGCTTTTGGATTCTCCGTCGAGTATCAGTGTGCGGTGACTAGCGGTGTATGAGCGGAACTTACCCATGGACATAGAGTGAACCAGCTATCTCCGGTCTAAAGTGTAGATTGCTGCAGCTGGCCCCACTAGTATCTACAAAGGTACTCCTCCAACTTTGAACCCCCATGTCACAAGCTTCTCTCCTCCCGGCTTTCTCAATCCAATGGATCCCTCGTTGAATTTACTGGTCGAGAACAGTCAGTGTTAAGTCTGACCACTTGTGTTTAACTACACTATCATGAGATGCAGCTCACGCAAGTGCAAACAGATTCTGGTATTAGCCTATGCAGTTTTCATCCAGTACTCAGCTGACAACTTTCGGGATACAACTCCGCCCATTCATCATCCCCATTTCGATAATATCTTCCCCATGACCATCTACCCAATTCCCCCGTCGTTTCCACCTTGAAACCTCTGAAAAGAAAACCAGTCACAAAACCTGTCTGCATCACAAATTTATTAGCCACTCACAATTTGACATGGACCGCCCGTGCTCTAGCATTGCCTTCTGTGACATCCAAAGAGATACGCTATAATCCGATAGACTTTAATGTGTGGTTTACAGTGAAGCGCATGACTTCCATATCCCTTCCTCAAGAACTCGGAGGCAATGATTGTGCCCAATCGTGTCCTGGTTCTTCGCCTCCAATAGGTTGCTGCAACAAAACCGATAAAATTTTGGACTCCTTGTGTACCAAAAAAAAACCAGAGCGATGAGCCCTCGTCGTTGCACAGAGCAAAATTCCCTCTAGATTATTCTCTTGGAATCCGCATAGAATGAAGATCTATACTTGACAGAACAAGTTGAGTGATATCGAAGAATTATGCAGCACAGTATGCACTGGAAACGCAGTGACTTGAGAGCCTTCCATGATGATTACGAACCAATAGATGATCGAAATACGCCTTCACAAGTCTGTCACCTGACTCCGTTCCGATTTATATTATGTAATTGATCCCCCCGAGTCACGACTTTTTTGTTAACTTCACTTTGTATGCTTTGCTCAAGCTTGTCATTGTTTTCTCTCTGGAAGTTGGAACGCTCTGCTGTGGTCCACGATGCGAGGCGTGGTCATCCAAGGGCCTGCTTTCCTCGACGAAATCATTGCAAATCTTAAACAGGTGTATGAAATCAAGTATCGAATACGCTTCTGGAGAAGGAGAACATATTGTTTCAATGAACCTGATGATGGACAATACTAACCTTATGATGACAGTGGATATACGCATGGATTTTCCCAGTGCCATGGCTGGCCCCCTGCTGGTTGTTGATTCTCGTGTGGTTGTAAATATGAGCATTGGTCAAATTACCTTGGACTTGAGGTCAACATATCGACCAGTCTTGATATCCTGCAATGGCTGAAAGCCCGAGTGTACACCGCTATTGAGGCTGTTGATTTATAGCCAGGATCCAACATGCCCTCATTACTGGCAAGAAAGCTTCTGCAGACCTTGCACAGATTGGCCATTTCCTACTTGACAGTCTTAAACACTCCATAAACCACAACTGACAGCTAATCGTACAGTCATTCTCTGATGGACAAGTCGAACCAACAGTAATTTGCTCTCCTTGCTTTCCACAACAGCTTATCATGGCAGGGGTGTAACGAGCCTCCAGAACTGCTTGTTGAAGTCCAGGGCACCTGGGGGAGGGGCTGGCTCATTCATGACCTGGAGAAATATCAGCCATCAAGTCAAAAACAATCACTGATGAAAAACAAACCTGGCCTACATCGTTGAGGACTAACCTGTTGATGTTGTCACCAATTGGATGGATTCTGCATACAGAGGACAAATGATTATCGATACTACTAGAACAAAAGACTATATTCACACATAGCTTCCGTCGTCCCGCCTATTGAACTGTAAGACTCGGGCTGCTTGTTCATTGTTGGAGCATTGGACCTGGTTTGCCTATCATTTCACATGTTAGCAATCTCGCATCTGTCAACACCAGTTAGACTAATCACTAGATCAATTGTAATATACTCCACCGATTCGACAGTGAAGAGAGTTGCTTGTCCCAGGTTCACAGACTGGAACCAGAACTATGCACATATCAATGAGCATAGGAAGCACGTTGCTGTCATGATGCATGCATACAAGACTACCCTCATCAGTACCCACAACATGCCAGTTGTCAATGTTGGCAGGGTCCTTGATCATGTCAATAAACATGTTGTCAAAAACATTCTGGATCTTGAACTCTGGCCGCGGTGTAACAAGCCTCCAGAACTGCTTGTTGAAGTCTGGGGCATCCATGGGGGGGGGGGAGGGGAGCTGGCTCAATCATGATCTGGAATGATGTTGGTCATAAAGCCAAATGGTCACCAATGAAATATGAACTGGGCCTGCAGCATCATTAAGGACCAACCTATTGACATTGTCAATTATGCTATGGATTCTGCACATATGAGGACAAGTGAATTTCTGATACTACTGGAACTAAAGACTATACTCACACATAGCTTCCATTGATCTGGGGCTCAAACTGGAATAATTGGCCCTCATTAGGGGCAACTCCAAGCTGGTTGTTCAATCATTCCATGCTGTTATAAATTTCGCATCTGTGAACACCAAATGGACCAACCACTTGATGGGTCCTCATAAACAGGTCTACCCATGGAACAAAGAGACTTACACGACCCATGTTAGGCTTATCCACCCATTGGACCTGTATCTATGTTTACTGATGAGCATGGAAAGCACGCTGTGGCCATGATGCATGCATACAGGATCTCTGATCTGATTGCCCATGACCTGGTTGGCATCGTCCACCCAAACAAGGCTGAAATGATGGAAAACATTCTGAATCCTATTCATCATGAGCTGGTAGTTGATTCTGGTGAGTACTGTGAGAGAGAGGGTTGTTAATGGAAATTAATGTCAGGATATGCTGCACCTTTATACCTCCAGATGCTGAAATCATTATCAGCCTTATGTCTGAGCATGGTCTTGGGGCATGACTCACTTAACTTCGGGCATATCATATGCCAGATTCTGTTGGAGCCTCTTCATTCTTGACATTTGTCAGATGCCTAGACTCAACCTAACCTAGCCTAGTGAATGCTGCTTGATGCCAGCCTAGGTAGCATTATGGGCGTGCATTTTTTTGACCTAATCATTCCTCAGGTCACCTCCTGAACATCAAAATTTCTGTCATCACAACCATCTCTCCTTGACTCAGAATGATCACATTCTTGTGAGCATATCAGACAATAGATCAAGGCATGTGTAATCCTAGCACCAACCTTACAACCTTACAGTTCATCCACCCCCAGTCTGGCATGATGACATCAACTGTGCAGCCTTGCTGATGGGAAGGTGCATGTCGTACTAAAAGAAGCTGGGCTTGAAGGCCTACTGTCTGAGGTCCCAGCTGTAAACTCGTTCATGAATGTACGTCACGGCGACACTTTAAGCTTCATCGACTCCAGACACCTATTGATTGTTGTTGATTGAACACTAGGTTCATGTGAGATTCTTAATTCTCACAGAAAATTCCCATGTGTCATATGATATTGATGTGGGCATAGAAGCAGGTTATAAAATGTTTACAAGTTATCACAGATACCATGACTATAGTAATGGAAGCATGCATCATGTTCTTGTATGTCTCTTCACCAGACAAGAAAGGGTGATACAAAATTTTGAGTCTTCACACTGTAGTGTATGGTGAATTTCGAACTGTCTGAAATTCACATGGTAAATTTACAATGCGCCCAGAGGGTGTCAAACTCACCAGTGTGAATTACTGTAAATTAATGTCTGTAAATTAACACTAATTTACAAGTGAATTTGGCCAAATCTACAGTGAATTAGGGTGAATTAGGTGCTCCCAGGCCACTCATCCCAATCAGAAGGATCCAGGATAGGTGGGGATGACTTTTTAGCAGCAGCCTTCATTGTCAGCACAGAAACTGACTGTGAAGGTTGTTTCCCGATGGAATGAAGCAGTTCATGTAGGTAGGGTGCATGTAAATCAATACCATTGGATGCTGCAAGTATGAATGAGTTTTTTTCTTCCAGCTTGAACTCTGCTGTGAGAGCAGGTGGGTCATCCAACCAATCTGCACCATCATCAAACCCATCTTCTGAGTCCAAGTTCAAGTCCATTGGTCTTGCTTTAGGTGGAGGAGGTGTTCGACCAGTGGGAGGCAAATCTTCAGTGGCAGCACGCTTGCCAAGGATCGTGGATTCCATATCATGCCACTTGACAAGAGGTTTGTATGGCATTTTTAATTTCTGTGAGGTCACTGATGAGACTGAGCACAGTGCGCAAAAATCAGCACTCACATTAAAATCAAAATGATGCCATTGCCGAATTTTAATGTGATCTTGAAGTGTACTGATTTCCTGCCTACTTCGGCAAGGAGAGTTAAGCCAATTAATTGTTGACATGGTGCATTCATCTGCATAGATGTTGGAGACACTGAAAAGGCCTTGATTGCAAGAGGCTATTGAAAGACTTAGTTTTTGTCTTAGATGTGGGAGCCCTTGAGACTTACTGCAAGAACATTAGCTAGCTTGTCTCCTTGCAACGTTTTCCACCAGCCAAGAGCACTTTCATTTGATCTCATCTTCCAATTAAATGGGTCCTTGCCTTTGATGTAAGCTTGAAATTGAGTCCAAAAAGAAGCCAGCATGTCTGTGGGGCTGAATTCTGCAAGTGCAGGATTACGCTGCTTCATCTCAGCTACTGGATTAGGATACTTTCCAGCCTCATATGAATCTCTGCACTTGCACCATAAAATCCTCTGCAGGGCAACAGGAGCACGTGTTATCATATTCTGAGGAGGCTTCGTGGCACAGGTGATGATACCAGTGGTAGATTGGGTGATTGTGAGAGTTGGGCCTGCCATGGGGTTGACCTGCTTGTAGATGGGTGCATTTTGGTATACTATATCTTGGTTAGATCAGATCTGAACAGTGTAATCACAGCAAACATACCTGGATTCAGGACAAAGGTTGTAACATACAAATCGTGAGACTGTGGTGTTTCATTGACAAGCTTGTCAAAATGCCTGTTTCCAATCTGGTGAATAGATTCCATCGTACTTGTTAGCAGCCGATGTTTGTTTTCATGAAATTCCTCTTCATGCTGTGACATTATGCCAAGGAACACAAAGTACACGTGGTCAGCTGTGATTTGGGCACCCTTGAGGCATTTCAACCCTCTTGCCCAGGGACCAACAACGGAGAGGAATTTTGAAAGGTCCATCTTGAAATGGTACCTTGGCCCTCCAGGGATGAAGAGTTCATTGAGGTTCTATTACTATCAGCATTGTAGTCACATTCAATTCAATGGCATCCAACTTACACCTTTAATTTCAATCCCAAGGCTCTCGTCCTCAACAATTGCCTGAAAAGCTGGTATTCCTCTCTGGACTGACAAAGCAGCCCAGTAGAGAGTACCAAATCGAGTATCACCAATACCCTCGAGGCCTTGTCCAATGTTCAGCAGAGCATGTTGGTGGTTGAAGTGCTCTGCAGCAAATGTTGAGTGGTTCATGAATGAGAGAACTCCCTGCACTTGACAGATTACCTGTCATATTCTAGAAATCTCCGGATCTGGATCTGACATTTAGGACTTAATTCATTTCGGAAATTTCCTTTGACCCATTTCCTTTCTGGTAATTACCCCTATCGTCCAGACTTCGATTATACTTGTATCCTGTCTGATTTCTGATCTGCCCTGCCTTTTCATTTCTGTCCATATTCTAGTATGATCCAAGACACTTTAGTGTTATATTCCACATGCTTCATACATAGCTTCAGGTGTTTGCTTACTTATGATTCCAGTGCTTCCTACAGTATATAAACCTTTGTAAATTCTTGGTACTTCCTCAGTTCGAATATCAACCATAGTTCTGCTCATTCCTGTTCCTCCAGACCTGAGCTCAGTCTCTAGTCAACCATCCAAGACTTAGGATTACATCCTTAAGTCTATACCTTCGGCTCTACCCTCAGGTAGTCTCTCTCTGTCGGTTTCTAACCCAGACTTCATCCAGATTAGTCTCATCTCTTCCATCCAACCCATATCCGGACATCGACCAGATATCATATTATAATATAATCCGGATACCTGGGTCCTGTTTATACTATCACCTGTACTTGTCCAGATCCTGTCATACCCCTTAGAAATACAGGGCACATACTCAGGAAAGAAGAACAGCGCATGAGCTGAGGCCAAGCCTATTAGATATAGTCCTCCTTGAGCATGATCTTGACATTACCCAACATTGTGGTCCATGTCAGTAGTGAGTTCAATACTCATGCTGTTGTTTCACTCACCTCAGCAAACTCAGGAAGGAGACAGATGTCCTTAATGGTGAGGTTAAGAAGATGGCAGGGATCCTGGAGATTGAGCATGTGAGGATAGTGCTCACAAAGCAATCTGCGTGCTTTCTTTGTGTTGCCTGCATTGTCTGAAGATGTAGCACTGAACCTATATGGACCTACTTTGCATATGACCTAAATTTATGGGTGGGTGACAGGTGATGACATTGTATCTAATTGAGGTACTTACTCGGTCAAGGGCTGCAAGTATATACTCTGCTGTGTGTTTCTTGTGAACAGCATCATTCAGCTCCATGCAGAATGTTTGACTACCAGGGACTGTGACCTTATAACAATGTCTTGTTGCCTCAAGAAGGAGCGGATGTATCCTTGCACCACTGGTGCGAAGATCAGCAACTTCAGGTAAGTCGATATACCATGGGTCAATGGAATTTGAGAGGGGCTGATGCACTACTGGCTGCTTTTGGCACTTTTTGGCAGTGGTTACAGTGGGCTTTGCTGCTGTCATGTGAGAAGGTAACTGAATTGCTGGCAAGTTATTTTCACCCCAAATACAATAAAAATGAGCTTACTTCAACACTGGCAGATTTGAATGCAGCTACTGCTGTTGTCGTGAGGTCATCCACCCATTTAACAAGAAGTACTGTCTCTGGAGACTTGTAGTATTGATCTAGGTAGCCCCTGAGCACATCGGTCACAGTATTCAGGCTAGGTCCACACTCCTTGAAAGAAATGGGACCTTTGTCACACTGACCCATGTGCAGTTCAAGTTCCTGATTCAGTGCGCCAATAGGACCATAATCCTCGATGTTCTCATCATCCAAGATAAAGAAGTTGAAGCTGTACTGTGGGCTTGAAGGGTCTGCAAGAGGAATTGATTTGGGGAGGTTTTGAAGATAAAGAGATAGTAACTGTAGTTTATTTTTTGTTTCACAATCCATAGATGATACTTTGTCTGTTTGATGAGCTAGCTGCTATAGGTATTTACAATAATTCATGGATACACCACCTCGGAACCACCACAGATATGCCCAATGCAAATCCCAAATTCACCCAAATTTACACCCCCAAATGCCCTTCCCAGATTCACATGTGAATTAACGCTAATTTACAGGTGTAAATTAACAGATGTAAATTTACACCCCTCTATTTGACCATACACTATCACACTGTAAGTCACTGGCAACCAAAATATACATCAGGAAAACTACCAGTTGCTTTTTTTACTTTATTTGTCACTTAATTACATGAAAAGGGATGCATAAGTCGATGGAGTGAAAAAGCGCAAGCCACTTAATTAAGCCCACTTGTCCTCTGGATTTTTACTTAATTCACTTAAATAAGCAGAAAAAGCGGTTTAAGCATTTGATAGCAGGATAACGAGGATACATAGAAAGCGTGATAAGCATGAAATTAAGGAGACTCTCAGTAACATAAGGAACTGGGGGAATGGGGGAAAAGGTGGGCATGCAGGCAAAAAAGCAGTCAGCAGCAGAAAACATGATAGCAGAGCTGGCGGAAAACATGATATACGGCAGAAAACAACCACAGGACAGTGAAATTCATGCACTGGCAGGTGCTGCAACAAAAACAAAATCCTGCAACAATGGATGTCAGTGAGAGGGTGCCTGAATGATAAATACTTACAAATCATAGCACGCTTGTCATCCTCTGACTCGTCATCGTCAATCAGCGAGCCCAACAGTGTTTCAGTGACATCATTCAAGGTGGTACGCGCCATCTGTACTGTAGTTTCGAGGTACCCAGCAGGCTTGCCTAACAGAGATTTGATGTATGAATTAGTTGGTTTAAGCCAGAGAGCTGCCGAAAATAAAAATGGAATGTTGGTCTTTTTCCCAGTAACTTTGTTGAGGACCTTCGGTAGCCTGATGCTAACCTGACCTCTTGATGCAGATGACAGAACATTTTGAACTTCGAGTACTTCATTTGCGATCATGGAGACAGTGCGCTCAATCTGAAAAAAATGAGCATGATTAAGCCATTATAGGTTGAACTCACCGCTGCAGCAGAAAGAGCAAGAGGCCATAACATCCCACTTGTTGCAAGTGCGCACATGTCAAATGAGGGAACCTGCACATAACCAGTGATGGCGTTGAGGTGTGCTGTGCCAAATAACTGCAGTACAAAGGGTGAGCGGTATGCAGTAAGTGGAGATGGATTGTCCGGGTCCTCGAACAAGAATGCCCATTCAACATTAAGAGATTTGGCCAGTTTGACAGGATTCATGTCGGAATTTCGTGATAAAAAGTCCATGATGATGACTAGCCCTGTGGAGCCAAAATTGCTGCGCCACTCTGAAATGCGCTGTGCAGTCTGTATAGATTTAGCTCAGGTCGCTAAACCTAGAATTAAACAGCTGACTTACGAGTGAATGTATAACTCCACCGTGAACGACCACTATGTCGAGATTGTTGTACACTGCGTTAAGAACAAGCTGCGCATGATGGAGAAGGACCTCATCAGGAATACTCCAGATATCTTCATAGCTTCCAGCCCACAGCATTATGGTAGGGATAAAATTCTTCGCCCAGCGCTGATCTGTTTGCATCGCTGGAGGTAGGTCAACTGTGCGATAGGCACTGCGTGCTTTGATGTTGTCTGGTGCAGTATCTGCGTTCTGCTGGCGTGTGGTAGCAGGAGCACCACAGGCATGTAGTGCAGAAGATTTGACCTTAGCCTTTTTATGAGCTGGCGGCTTGCTGTCAACTATAGCCTGAGATGCAGTAATGGATGTCTGTACATTGTCAGAAATGAGTGCGATTAGGGCCAGAATCCTTACTGAATATGTTGTGCGCAGAATTTTCTCCTTCTTTGCTGCGTTAGTTTTGACAGGGAGCGGTGCCTCCGAATCAGAACTCATGATTGTGTCTTCTACCAGTTCCGCATTGCCATCAATCTCCATGGACCAGGACACCAAAGACTCCTCATCATCTATGGTGCTAGCTTTCCGCTTCAAGAACATATGATTGTCTTCCTGTGTGAATGGTGCCTTAGGCTCCTGTGAGTACTGCTCCTCCGGTAATACTTGTGTTGACGGAGCCATAAGCTCATCATCCAAGTCATCTGATGCCTCTAGCGGAGCCTCAGGCTCATCAACATCATAGTCCTCTTTGTATAGCATGACAACCTGTGAAAGAAGGAATTAGTAGATTCGGATGCTGGCAATGAATCACTGCCAATAGTACCTTAGATTTCCCCTTGTTTTTCTTGCTCCCCAAGAGAGCATCCTCACGCTCCAACAAATCGTCGATATCGTCTGCAAACGCGCCAGTAAGAGTATTGTCTGCAACACCATCCAGAATTTGAGGCAAAGCTGCAGGAATCTTAGTCGGAAGCTCAGCAGCTGAAGTCGGTGCAGAGGAAGCATTGCCCTCTGAGAAAATTGATGACGGAGGTGCTCGAGTTGAAGTGCTATCAATGGATGGACATGACAGTGGCTCTGGATTTCCAGGTTTGACCCCTGAGATCCAGTTGGTCACTCGGCCACCTAATGCAAGTTTTGTGGATGTGTTGATACTGGAAGTAAGGTTTAGAAAAAAGAGTGTTGATTCAGTGAGGAGCAACATGGTAATGTGAGAGATAAAAGCCTTACGGTGATTTCCCATCAGCACGTGCATCATCACCTTCCACTTTTGACTCGGATGATTCAGTGAGCTTCTTTTGCATGTTACTGATGGCATCCCTTATCAACATCTTTGTGACTTTCTTCGTCACCATCTTTTTCCCCCTTCCTGCAGCTTTATTTTCCACATCCCTGGCAATGTCAGTCTCTGACACTAGGTCCTCCAACATACCACTATCAGCAGGACTGTCACCACCACTGGTGTCTCCTACCACAGACTTTTTCTGAGTCACTTTTGGCTTTATCGCCTTGGCCCTAGGCTTGGGCCGAATGGGAGTCGCCTTTTTCATGATCAATTCCTTCTGGGCTTTCTCCATCTCAGCCTGCAGAGCAGCAATACGCTCAACCCCCTTTTGGTGCGCTGCTTCCTTTGCTTCTCTCGCTTCTTTGATGACAAGGTCATCTGCAGCCTTTTGAGCTGGGGATCGCCTCTTGATCTTTGTGTCGAGCAACACCTTAGCAGGTCGGGCAGTTGCAGTTGATGGGTGGGTGCGCCGGGGAGTGTCTGTCATGGACATGACTGTGCAGATGGGGGAGACAGTGAGGGATAAGACTTTGCGGAAGAGGAAAAGAAAAGTAGGGTTTCAAGTTGAGAAAAAAAGTCGTAAGTCCCACCCCCAATAGCCGCCGACTGTGGTAATCAGGGTGTCACCTTTTGTTTAATAGTATCAAACTAGTACTAGTATGTGTGTTCGGCACTTCAAGTTCTCTGCCTCATCACAAAAATTGCTCAACCGTGACATTACCTGATATGGACGGTAGGGTAGCTCAACATATGACTAAGGTAATCCGCGTGATGTCATCAACACGTAGACGCGACATCGGGACGCAAG